>JAGYYJ010003097.1:0-162405 GCA_019671005.1 Hibiscus mutabilis
TTAGAATAATAATTTGAGTTTTGTAACTTTTATTGAAAATAATTATTTTTCTAAACAAATAATCAAATTATTTGTAATATGTTTATATATATATATATTTAAAAGTCTTTTGAATCTCATGTTAAACTATGGAATTGAACAGTAAGGTATAAAATATGTTGTTCCAAATGTATGAAAAGCTTACTGGAAAAAGATAATTTCAACTTAAATACATAAAAGTATATTATCATATCCTTATTTCTTTTTATAAATATTTTATGTTTAATGTAAAAACAATTATGGATATAAGAATATATCTTTTAAATAAAAATGAACTTACAAATCCCTATCCAAATACATAATGAATATACAAATTCCTATCCAAATACATAATGACATGTATTTGTATTGAACGCATATACCTACCCGATTAAGTATTATCTCTGGTTAACACTGTTGCTATTGCAACATCCGAGATGTGTATTAAGTGTGTTTAAAAACAATTAACTACGAGGGGTGAGAGGTATAAGTAGTTTAGATGTTGTAATTTATAGCTTCAGAAAAGAGAATAAAATATCATAATTAACAATGATGTAAAAACAAATATAGTGCAGATATTGAAATTTGAATCCATACCCAAGGGATGAAATAAAACATGTTATATCAAAGATAAAATTTTGGAACTTTTTAAAAACATTGGTTATTGATTAAGTGTTTGATAATTAACATGTTTGCTAACTAGAATAAGCAACATAACAACAGTAATCAAGAAGGTAATACCCTTGAAAGGCAAGGCAACGAACACTGAAACTTTCAACAATCATCACCTTACAACATCAGTTATGATGGCTGAAAATAGAAGGAACCCAAAAACCATAAAAACGAAACAGTTCCTGGAAAGACGCGAGTTTTATTTCAGACCTTTGGATTGAATAGCAGCAGCAGCAATATGTTTAGGCCTTGGTGGATGCTCCTGCTTTGGCAAGGTCTTCTAGTGCCTTCAAAATCTGTGGCTCATTCAAACCTTCCAAGCGAATGCCCCTCTCGACACCCATATCTACATCGGAATCAAATAAGATCAGTGAAATCAGATGCCACAAAGAGCACAAAAATTGATGAGAAAAAACTATCAAGCACAATGAAAGCACCTCACATTGAGATTGTGAATACTTTAGTTGTCATGCACACACCTAAAGGCTAAAGGTGAAACATGTACGTCTCTTATGTCACGTTTGGTGCATAAGTAATAACATAAGGAAAAATACTTAATTATTACACAAGTTTTAAAATAGTTTCTCTAATATATAGAAGAATTAGTATAACTATAAACTTGAAGTTAGAAAGATGAGTAAAAACTAATACATATTCATACAATGATGAAAGTGAAAATGAACAATATATATTTAAAATCCCAATATCACTGGAGTAGTGGAGTTACTATTTTTGATGTAGTTTATGGAATCTTTGCTTCTATCTTATGTAGTCGCACAGCACAGGACTTGCCTCTGAAACAGCCAATGATATATATTTGAACCACGGAAATAATTTACATCAAGATAAAACGTAGAGGAACTTGATTGGAAAATTCCTCAACATTATTTTAAAAACGAACATTCATCATTTCATCTTCCTTCTCTAACGCTTTTCCTAAGTGCCTACACTATCTTCGTGTACTGTTCACAACCAAATATGCACATGCAATCAATACAAGACGATGTCCTTTCTTCCCTTAATTCACTCCTAAATCTTATCTCTTGTATATTCTATTCACAAGCTTTAATTCATCACGTTTCCTAACCTGTTTTTCCCTAGAACTGGTCAGACAAGTCGACCCAAAACTCTGACTCTTAATTCCCTCTCGAACATTATTTCTTGTGTATACTAATCACAAACTTCAATTCTTCGTGTTTCTTAACCTGCCCTTCCCTAGAATCGGCCAGCCAAGTCGACCAAAAACTCACATGATCTAGCAGCTACCAAGAAATTCCTACAATCTCAGACCCAATTTTCAGCAACAAGTTTTTTATCAAATCTATAGTCTACCACAATTACAACCTAAAACTTCCCAAGGCAAATTTATCTCAAAATTGTCATACTTCTGTCAAATCCCCACCAAAGAGTTTATCGTGTTTTAACAACAGCAGAGAAGCACAACGATTATCCTTTCAAAGAGCTATTACATTAGCAATTGCTCCCTTAAATTCTTATCTAATTTCATAATTACATATCCAAGATTCCTCCAGAATCTCATTTTTCGGTATTTATTAATAGCAAAATTTAGAATCGAAACTACATTTGACACAATGAAAAATATATATCAGCATCTTAAGTTACTGATGCTCAGAATAATTAGACCAACATTAGATTGTAAATCCACGATGGAACCAATTAACAGCACCAGACATGCAGCTAGGGTGAACAATTGGATGTTTTATAATAACAAAATACAAATCTAAATAGGTTCACCATTTTGAACTAAAACGTGAAAGACAGCTAGTTATTTCTCAGCAGTACTCTTAAATTCCTAAACCAAAATAAAAATAAACAAATTTCAGGGAGGGAGAAATTACCATATCTAGCCCACATTTGGGGCTCAATCCAACTGCATTCACGGATGAGGATCGGGAGTTTAGGGTTTGAAGTCCTGAGATCCTTGTAATTATTCTCCACGAATGATCTAATACAACATAGCAAAAATAAAATAAATAAATTATACGAAATTTAAAAGGGAAAAAAAGGAGGAATTGTTAAAAGTTCAGATTGAGGAAAGAGAATCGGAAATAAACCTGGCGGGGGCACTGGAAGGGGATTTTTGGCAGAACAAAATCCGCAGTTCTTTGAGATTTCGAGATAATTGGCTTCTCCACGCCATTCCTACTTCTTTGATGAGTAAATTTAACGATTTAGGGTTTCCAACGACCTTTGTAAATTGTAAAAGTGGTGGAGCAATTGAAAGAGTATGAGATTCGGGAAAGCAGAATAAATAAATAATATATATTTTTATTTTGGTTAAAGAAAAACAGTGTATGTCCGACTGTAGAGTGACGAGTTTGAATGAGTTAATTCGTTTTAATGAATTAAATATTAGAACACGAAAATAATATATTAATAGAATATTAATTCGAGCTATGTTTTGTGACCTGATTTTGTCTTCTCGGATGATTGTACTTTTTATTTTTATTTGATTAAATAAAGATATTATATTTTTCATATCGAAATTTAAACTCATATAAAACAAGACAATATGAACATTCCTTAACCACTAATCAAATCGTGGATCACTACTTGTTGTCTTTTAATGAAAGTTTGTTTTCAAAAAAAAACATAAAATGTAATTTACTCAAGGGTAAACTACACCAGTTGTAACACCCTGACTTTTGCTTAAAAAATGAAATGAAAATGAAATAAAGAAAGAAAAAAGGGAAAAGAATGAAGGGGTTGCTGGTTGTGGGAATTGGACCCACAACCTTAGGATACCTTGGCTAATGACACAACCAACTAAACTAAATAACTTTTAATGTTTAAGTCTCCCTGAATTTTATTTGAATCCTACCAGTCCTCTTATCAAGGATAGTTAATAACCCAATCTACCTTTTCACCTACCAAAAATTAATGTCTTAGATCTATTATACCTACTTTTTCTCCCAGACGTCCCTACCGGCTCTACATCGCCGCTGCCCGATCTCCCCCACCGCCGCCACTGGCGTGTGCGCTGTTCAGCCCCGAACCCATCGCCGCCAACTACTCGCCCTAGATCGCCACCATTCACCGTTGGTTTAGGGTCAAAGGTTCGTCGAAACCCTTAGGATATCGCTCGATTTTTGGCATTTTTCGTCGCTGTCCGCCGTCCTCTCATCGCGTCGTTACTGCCCTCGAACTCCTTGCACCGGCGCGATTAAAACTCAATCAACCGATCGTTCATCCGACTCTGACAAGGGCTTCGTCGGCGTTACGCGGCTTTCTGGCTGTTTTGAATTTTTAGGCTAAATTTCGGCCACATTTCCGGCTTGTTTCAGTATATTATAGGTTCCATATGATTCTGGTTCTAATAATCTTTCATTTTCCGACAGAAACGACCAAAAATGGCATCTCTGGCGACTTTTCTGGCGACCTTCTGGCAGTTCGATATCAAGGTAAGTGAACCGGCTTGAACTGGCTCGAACCGGCCTGGACCAATGAACCGAGTCAACTCAGTTAACCAGCTGACTGATGACGTCAGCAGTCAATGCTGACTGATGACGTCAGCAGTCAATGTTGACTTCAGCATTGACCGTTGACCAAAAAGTCAACTTTTTTTGAAAACCCCTATTTTTGTTTTTCGACGTCCTAAGTCCGTTTCGCGAAATTCTAAACCGAAAGCATCCAATTATGACCTTAAACCTGAACATGCCTATTTAATAAGTTGTTACTTTAGAGTTGTTATTTTAATATAAGGACTGATGTGAATATTCTCTGTTTAAAAGTACTAAAAACTCCCTTGACCGTTCATCTGCACAACCCAGTTCCTCTTGATCCGCTCATTCGCGCTCGCCCGCAGTTACTAGTATGACCTTGTAAACTTTATGATCAATTTAAATTAGAGTTTATTTCTCGTAGTAACCTTAATCCATTATATTTTAAGACCTAGCACTGTGGCAGAGCGTAGTGTGGCAGGTGCCCGTTAGACCTCCTGGCCAGCTCTTGAGGTGTGTTCCGTGTGTTCTATATTACTATTTACATGAATCTAGGAATAATTTATCTAGATACGTTATGGAATATTCTCTGAATTGAAAAACATGATTACCTTATGTTGGGAAAGCATGACTACTTTCTGTTTGTAAGCATGACTACATAATATGTTTGAAAGTATGCCTCATGTCTGATCTGAATTTGAGACTTATGATTTTTGCATAATGGAAATAATTGCATGTCTGCTATCCAAATTCTGATGATGATACATAATGAACTGTATTACTTGGGGTATACTCTTGGGATATGATTTGAAGTGTCTGCAGGAACAACCCTGATCCAGCTGGTAAATCATTCGGTTAAGCTCCCACACCCTAAGGGCATGGGGTAAGACTTTCTGGGTAGGCTCCTATGCCACGGGCCTAGGATAAGTCCTTCAGTATGTAGTTCATAAGGATTGCACTTGGGTGTTCGATTGGAGAGTAGTTAGGTTATAATGGAACCTTGGTTACACTTATAACATGATCTAAAATGATTTATGCAAATCTAATATATGTATATGTTCACTTGCACTTATTGGAACACACTAAGATCCCTAACTCACACCCCCGAAAACTTTCCCCTTTTAGAAACTTTTGGATAGGCTACCCTTGGACTTGGCACTTGGAGGATCGACACATTCGTACTCGTCTTTTGTTGTAATGTTTTTATCCGCCATATTGTCTTTATTTGAGTGATATGAACCTATATTTTGATATTAGAATACTTTACTAATTTGCCGGATATGGCATTATTTTGTAACTAAAGTTTCTATATGGTTTAGGTTAATTGTCTGATATTATTTCTCTATGGTACATAAGTAGTATCTGTTATGAGATTTTGACTTGGTAATATTTTCATGGAAGTTGGGTAACGTGTTGTGACCCTCATAGGATTTAGGTGTAACACGTAGACAGGTATTAGGGGTTGCATTTAATTGGTATCAAAGCTTCTGGTTTTATAAACCTCGGGCTGTGAATGGTTCTTAAATATTATATAAAAAAATCTTGAAAAAGACCATGTCACAAAGTTTTATATGTTTAATTGTGTCCGATACTCCAGTGCCAGTTCTGACCTTAGGTTTTACCTTTTGTAAAGCCGAGACCATCTGATGAGCACTAGATGAGGTCGTCGACCTGGTCGTGGATGAGGTCGAGCTGCTAGATTCTCTGATTCGATAGATGATGTCACTAGTGATCCTTCGGTCCTAGTAGTTCCCTCTGCTCCCGCAGATCCTCACACTCTTAGAGGTTTCACAACTGCGGTAGACCCATCGCCTGCCTCTGGTATAGATATAAAAACTTTGGTTAAAGGAGCATCTGCACCCCGTACCGAGCCATCGACGATGGTATCAGATGAGGCCCTCGGTAGACAGTTCTTACAGTTGATTCATAGTGCAACTAGAGCTGCTGGGGTTGTACTTGAGGTCCCTATTTCTCAAACCCTAATCACCAATAGGGCTAAGACATTCAATGGTCCTATTGGTGGAGCACCGACTGAGGCAGAAGAGCGGCTTTATGATCTTGAGAGACGTATGGATTCGTTGGGCCTTGAACCATCCAAGAAATATTTGAGAGCTGTCTCTTTGCTTTTTTAGAATGCCCGCACTTGGTTGGAGTCTATTGTAAGCAATGTTCTTGCCACTCGTCTGACCTAAGATTTCTTCAAGGAACGTTTTAGAAGCTGATTCATCGGAGAGCGTTTTCTGAGACAGATGCGAGAGCAGTTCAGGACTCTGACACATGGGGATATGACTGTATCTAAGTATGAGACGAAGTTTTTAGACTTTTAGAGGTTTGGATCTAGCTTGGTACCCACTAAAAAGGAAAAGTTTCGTAAGTTTGTACTTGGTCTCCGCCATGAGCTGTGTGTGCAGGCTATCGGTCATCTTGATAAAGACTTCGATAAGGTGGTAGAGTTGGTTAAAGATTTAGAGGAGGTTGAGTCGATGGCCACAAAGGGTGATAGAGTAGATCGATGAAGCATTCTGGCACCGAGCCTTCAGCACGTGTGGGTAAGAAGGCTCGTACCACTGCACCTCAGAGGAGTGACACCAGCTTTAGGCCTTCGACCCCTCCAGCCCTGGTAGCTAGTCGAGGTGGTTCGTCAGATTTCTCTCAGACGCATTTTTGTGAGCGCTGTGGTAAATGGCATCAAGGAGAGTGTAGGAATATGGATGGTACTTGTTTTCATTGTGGATCCGGGGATTATTTCTTGAAGAGTTTCCAGTTCTACCATCTACATTTTGGACATCCTCCCAGACTCCTACACGTTCACAAACTTCAGTTCAGACTCCGACTAGGGGTCGTAGTTAGAGTAGACCTTCTACAACTTCTGCTAGGTCTGACACTAGAGCCCGACCATATCAAAGTGAGGGACCAGTTTTATCAGAGGCCAGACAGTCAACACTTGTATATGCTACCAGACGTCGGGATGATAGAGATGAGCCAGATGTTATTGCAGGTACATTTACTATTTATTCTGTCCCATATTTTGCATTGCTCGATAATGGTTCCACCCACTTCTATATTTCGAGATCAGTATCCTAAGACCTCCAAATTCTCATAGAAGCCACATAGAGTGTTGTTACAGTCATGAGTCTAGTGGGTCAGTCAGTGATTGTGGATAAGGTGTTTAGGCGTTGTCCTCTTGAGGTTCAAGGAGAAATTTTTCTGGTCGACCTCATGGAACTTCCGCTGGAGGAGTTCGATTTGATTTTTGGTATGGATTGGTTGACGGAGCATCAGGTTAATCTGGATTATGAGTAAAAAAAGCTACCTTGAAGACTTTTGATGACCGATCAGTGGTTCTAGTAGCGTCGAGGTTACCTATCTAATGTGGTATCTGCTTTGACTGCTGTCAGGATGATTCGTAAGGGATATATGACCTTCATTGCTTGCTTCTTGAACACGAAAGGTTCTCTGTCCAAGATTGAGGAAATTCGCACTGTTAGCGAGTTTCCTGACGTCTTTAAAACATAATTGCCCGAGTTACCTCCTGACAGAGATGTTGAGTTTGACATCGAGACTTATCCGGGGTCTACACCAGTATCTATGAATCCTTATCGTATGGCTTCTAAAGAGTTTAAAGAGTTGAAGGTTCAGTTACAAGAGCTACTTGACCGATGTTTTATCTGACCCAGCTCTTTACCTTGGGGGCTCCAGTCCTCTTCGTTAAGAAGAATGATGGTTCACTCCGGTTATGCATCGATTATCAAAAGTTGAACAAGTTGACCGTGAAGAACAAATATCTGTTACCCAAGATTGATGATTTGTTTGATAAATTTCGGGGAGCCATAGTTTTCTCGAAGATTGACCTTCAATCTGGGTACTACCAACTGAAGATAAAAGGTTCTGATGTTGCTAAGACGGCTATTCGTACAAGGTATGGGTATTACAAGTTTCTAGTAATGTCTTTCGGTCTTACCAATGTACCGGTTACTTTTATGGATATGATGAATCGTGTGTTTCAGACCTTTATAGACCAGTTCGTAGTGGTGTTCATCGATGATATCTTGGTCTATTCTCGGACAGAGACAGAACATGTTGAGCATTTGAGGATTATTCTACAAATATTGAGAAAGCACCGTCTCTATGCTAAGTTGAGTAAGTGTGAATTTTGGCTAAGGGAAGTGACATTTTTTGGGCATGTTGTATCTGCTCGAGGTATCCAGGTAGATCAAAGTAAGATTGAGGCTATCACTAGTTGGAAGCAACCCAAGAATATCTCGGAGACTCATAGCTTCTTGGGTTTAGCTGGTTATTACCGACGCTTTGCCAAGGGTTTCTCTATTATTGCCACCCCTTTGAAAAAACTGTTGATGATGAATGTTCTTTTTGTTTGGACTGACGCTCAACATGCTAGTTTTGAGAAACTAAAGAAAGCTTTAACCCAAGCTCCGGTTCTGACACAACCCGAGTCTGGAAATGACTTCTCAGTCTATAGCGATGCTTCACACTCCGGGCTTGGTTGTGTACTGATACAGGGCGAGAAGATAGTCGCTTATGCATCACGTCAGTTCAGGTCGCATAAGTGTAATTATCCTACCCACGGTATTGAGCTAGCCGCGGTGGTCTTTGATCTAAAAATTTGGAGGCACTATCTCTACAGGGAAAATGTTATATCTACACTGATCACAAGAGCTTGAAGTATCTTCTTACCAGAAGGAACTAAATCTGAGGCAACGCCGTTGGCTTGAGCTTCTTAAAGACTATGACTGTGAGATTGAGTATCATCTGGGGAAAACCAATGTTGTTGCTGATGCTTTGAGCTGTAAAGTCATTTCTGACATGAGATCTTTGTTTGCCAAGATGAGCATCTTTGATGATGGCAACCTTCTGGCTGAGTTGCAGGTTAAACTAACTTTGGCCGAATAAATAAAGGCCAAACAACTCTTAAACAACTATTTGCTCTCTATCACACAATAAGTTGAGTAAGGATCCACTTTTTTCTATGCTATCGATCATAATGGGGTTCTCTGCTTCAATGGTCGCTATTGTATTCCTGATTATGCCGACTTGAAGTGAACCATTCTCAGTGAAGCTCACGACAGTTCATATGCCGTGCATCTCGGTAGGGATGAAATGTATCAGAATTTAAGATAAATCTACCATTGGGTTTGCATGAAGAAGGATATCTCTGATTATGTGTCACGGTATATGACTTGCCAGCAGGTCAAGGTAGAACATCAGCATCCCTCTGGTCTATTGCAGGCCATTAAGATTCCCGATTGGAAACGGGAGCGTATCACGATGGACTTTGTTACCATATTGCCTCTAACTCCTTCCAAAAAGGATTCTGTTTGGGTGATTGTTGACCGGCTCACCAAGTTAGCTCACTTTATTCATATTCGAGTTACTTACCCTCTGGAAATATTGGCTAGGTTGTATATCTTGGAGATTGTTAGACTGCATGGGGTACCCTTATCTATCATCTCTGATCGAGATCCGAGGTTCACTTCTCATTTCTGGAAGACCCTACTAGAGGCCATGGGTACACGCCTAAATTTCAGCACATCATTTCATCCACAAACTGATGGACAGTCAGAGAGGGTGATTCAGATTCTAGAGGACATTTTACGGGGTTGTGTGATTGACTTCTGTGGTAGTTGGGAAAATTTCTTGCCCTTGGCCGAGTTTGCATATAATAATAATTATCAGGCTAGTATCTGCATGACACCGTATGAGGCTCTATATGGTCGTAGGTGTCGTACTCCTATCTGTTTGACTGAGTTGTATGATAGGAAGACATTGGGCCCGGAGTTGATCTAGGAGACGAAAGAGACTGTCGGATTAATCCGTAACTGTCTAAAGGAGGCTTTTGACAGACAAAAATTTTATGCTGATCGGAGAAGAAAAGATATTGAGTTCGAGGTCGGTGATCAAGTATTTCTAAAGGTATCCCCTTGGAAGAAAGTTCTGAGGTTTTGTCGTAAGGGTAAACTGAATCCGAGATTCATTGGGCCGTATCATATTGTGAAGAGGGTTGTGCCTATTGCCTATCAGCTTGAGTTTCCTTCCCAACTTAGCCGTATCTATGATGTTTTCCATATGTCCATATTAAAGCAGTACCATCCAGATCCGAGTCATATTATCCAGGTTCAGGATGTGGACTTGAGGCCCAACTTGTCTTATGAGGAGGAGCCGATACAAATTTTAGATTTAGACGAGAGAGTTCTGAGGAATCGGCATATACTGATGGTTAAAGTTCAGTGGAGTAATTGTAGCCCTGCAGAGGCTACTTAGGAGGTCGAAGGGGCCATGAAGGAGCAGTTTCCGTATTTGTTCAACTCAGGTAAATTTCGAGGACGAATTTTTTTTAGGGGAGAGAGTTGTAACACCCTGACTTTTGCTTAAAAATGAAATGAAAATGAAATAAAGAAGAAAAATGAAAAGAATGAAGGGGTTGCTGGTTGTGGGAATCAAACCCACAACTTTAGGATACCTTGGCTAGTGACCCAGCCAATTGAGCTAAATAGCACTTGATGTTTAAGTCTCCCTGAATTTTATTTGAATCCTACCATTCCTCTTATCAAGGATAGTTAATAACCCAATCTACCTTTTCACCTACAAAAAATTAATGCCTTAGATCCATTATACCCTACTTTTTCTCCAAGACGCCCCAACCTGCTCTACATCATCGCCGCCCGATCTTTCCCACTGTCACGCCGTAGATGTCACCACTGCCACTGGCATGTACGCTGTTCAGCCCTGAACCCATCGCCGCCAACCACTCGCCCTAGATCGTCACAGTTCACCGTTGGTTTAGGGTCAAAGGTTCATCGGAATCTTTAGGATATCGCTCAGTTTTTGGTGTTTTTCGTTTCCGTCCTCTTGTCGTACCGTCACCACCCTCGAACTCCTTGCACTGGCGCGATCAAAACCCAGTCGGCCGATCGTTCATCCGACTCCGACAAGGGTTTCGTCGGTGTTACGTAGCTTTCCGGCCATTTTGAATTTCTAGGGTAAATTTCGGCCACATTTTTGGCTTGTTTCAATATATTATAGGTTCCATATGATTCTGGGTCTAATAATCTTTCGTTTCCTGGCAGAAACGACCAAAAAGGGCATATCCGGCGACTTTTTCGACGACCGTCAGCGACCGTCTGGAGGTTCGATATCAGGGTAAGTGAACTGGCCCGAACCGATTAAACTGGTCTAGACCAATGAACCGAGTCGACTCGTCTGAGTCAACTTAGTTGACCAACTGACTGATAACGTCAGTAGTCAATGCTGACGTCAGCATTGATCGGTGACCAAAAAGTTAACTTTTCTGAAAACCCCTATTTTATGTTTTTCGACGTCCTGAGTTCATTTTCGAAACCCGTTTCACGAAATATTAACCCGAAAGCCTCCAATTATGGCCTTAAACACGAACATGCCTATTTTATAAGTTGTTACTTTATAGTTGTTATTTTAATATAAGGACTAATGTGAATATTCTCTGTTTAAAGGTACTCGAAACTCCCCCGACTGTTCATCTACTCAACACAGCTCCTCTCAATCCACTCATCCGCGCGCGCCCGCAGTTACTAGTATGACCTTGTAAACTTTATGATCAATTTAAATTAGAGTTTATTTCTTGTAGTAACCTTAATCCATTATATTTTAGGACCTAGCATTGTGGCAGAGCGTAGTGAGGCATGTGCCTGTTAGACCTCCTGACCAGCTCTTGAGGTGTGTTCCGTGTGTGCTATATTACTATTTATATGAACCTTGGAATGATTTATCTAGATACATTATGAAATATTCTCTAAATTGAAAAGCATGATTACCTTATGTTGGGAAAACATTACTATTTTCTTTTTGTAAGCATGACTACATAATATGTTTGAAAGTATGCCTTATGTATGATATGAATTTGAGACTTATGATTTCTGTATAATGGAAATAATTGCATGTCTGCTGTCCAAATTCTGATGATGATACATAATGAACTATATTACTTGGGGTATACTCTTGGGATATGATTTGAAGTGTCTACAGGAACAACCCTGATCCAGCTGGTAAATCCTTCAGTTAAGCTCCCACGCCCTATGGGCCTGGGGTAAGACTTTATGGGTAGGCTCTTACGCCACAGGCCTAGGATAAGTCCTTCAATATGCAGTTTATGGGGATTGCACTTGGGTGTTCGGTTGGAGGGTAGTTAGGTTATAATGGAACCTTGGTTGCACTTATAATATGATCTGAAATAATTTATGTATACTCGTCTTTTGTTGTAATGTTTCTATCCGCCATACTGTCTTTATTTGAGTGATATGAGCTTATATTTTGATATTATAATACTTTACTAATTTGTCGGATGGCCTTATTTTGTAACTAAAGTTTCGATATGGTTTAGGTTAATTGTCTGGTATTTTTTTTCTCTATGGTACATAAGTATTATATGTTATGAGATTTTGACTTGGTAATATTTTCATGGAAGTTGGGCAACGTGTTGTGACCCTCATGGGATTTAGGTGTAACGCATAGATAGGTGTTGGGGGTTACACCAGTGACCACCGAACTAATTGGGGATTTCTGTTTTGACCACTGAACTAACGAACTCGTCAATCAGACCACCAGACTTATTAAATTAACATATTCTAACCACCAGCTGTTAAAAACTAGCAGCACGACTGAGTTGTCTGTTAATAACTAACGACGAAGCATGTGTGGCATTATAATAACATTTGTTTTCCACGTCAGAAAAATTTATTTATTATTAATTTCAGAAAATTAAAAAATAAAATTAGAAGATGAAAGTACAATTAAAATTTAAAAAGATGATTAATTAACTTAACACTTTTTCATCTACTTTATTTGGGGAAAAATCCTTTCGACATTTCAGAGAGATAAGAGAAGAGGGATAGTGAGGAGGGAAAATCTTGTGTATACGTTGAAGAAACAGTGTTGGATACTGAAATGAGCCACCTTCGTCGCGAACGAAAAAAACTAAACGCTTGATATGGTAAGTTTATCATATGTTTTCTTTTTGAAAATCCCTAAATCTTGTTTCGGTTTCGATTTGGGTGTGGGGTTAAACATTGTAGGGTTTATTGGAAATACAATTTAGGGTGGATCGTACCAAACAAAAAAAATTTGCAATTGTGGGTGTTTTTTTCATAATTTTCACAAACTCAAAACCTTCTACCAGGATTATTCATTTTCCATATTGTCTTCAATGAAGAACGCGCTCCACAGAAGCATTCCTAATCTAAGTTCTCACCCTCCATTTCAATTGGAACCTTAGACTTTTTGTTCCTTCCTTGCTTCCCTCTTCTGCGTACTTGTTTTCACCAATGTCGTCGTTGGAAAGAATGGTTGAAAGAGACAAAGAAACAACCTTTGTAATTAAGGTTTCATTAAATAGAACAATAAATTTAGCAAAATGTCCTACGCTTAAGTGGCAATATACCTCCAACATGGCATCAAAAAAATAAGAGCTACAACCAAATCAGCCATGCCGTTAGTTTTTTAACGGCTGATGATCAGAATAGGTTAATTTAATAAATTTGATGATCTGACTGACGAATTCATTAGTTCGGCAATCAAAATAAAAATTTTCAATTAGTTTGGTGGTCACTGGTGTAGTTTACCCTTTATTCAAAATGAAATAAACTAATGCCCAAAAACCATTGGGCTTATACCGGCCCAAAAATGGCTGCAGCTAGAAGACATACACACAGTACTTTTAATAACCCTAGAGTCTGGACCCTTTATATCATATTATACACAAAACCCTAACTCTTCTTGCGCTGCGGCAGCTGAGATCCGACACTCGATAGCAGAGGTATTCGCGTTGATTCAATCATCCTAATAACCCTTCTTAGCTAGATTTAGTGCCTATATCTTATTAACAATTTGTTTATTTCTGCATTGATATTGTTTTCAGTCAATGAAATCACTTGTTACTCGCTCAATTTCCATTTTTTAAGAAATAAACTGCTTATTAGAAAAATGGGCTTTTGTTTTCTGATTTGCTCTGATTTTTTATGATTTCTGGGTAGAAATGGGCGAGGAAGTTAAGGCTTTGGTTCCTGAGTCACTCTTGAAGAAGAACAAGAGGAATGAAGAATGGGTGCTTGCCAAAAAGCAGGGGCTTGAAGCTGCTAAGAAGAAGAAAGCCGAGAACCGGAAGCTGATTTTCAACAGGGCTAAGCAATATGCAAAGGAGTACGAGGCTCAGGTAAAAATTGTGATGTTCTGTTTCTGATTTATGTATTATCGGTTTTATCGAATCGTAAGAATGTCTGAATCATATTCTGTGTGGTTGGTAATTGTTAGGAAAAAGAGTTGATTCAGTTGAAGAGGGAGGCGAAGTTGAAAGGAGGATTCTATGTTGATCCAGAAGCTAAGCTTTTGTTTATCATTCGAATCCGTGGGTATGTGTTTATTGTGATGTTTCCTTGGTTTGTGAACCTAAATTCCAAGTAGTAATGTTGTATGAATGTCTGTTTTCAGTATCAATGCCATGCATCCAAGGACAAGAAAGATCTTGCAGCTCTTACGCTTGAGACAGGTACTTACCAAATCTTTGAAGAAATATGGTTCGTGAGAATCAGTTTCCCTTTGTATTGTGTGCACATGAAATGTAGTTCCAGTTGAGCAGTTTGATGTTCTCTTCGATTTTTGGTTGAAATAACAATGTCAGAGTGATGTTTGTTGTTCATGAATTTAGAAATAATTACTTCTCCTGTTTTCCTTATAAATAAAGAAAATCTGAACTTTGTGTTTGCTCTTATTAAATACAGATTTTCAATGGTGTTTTTCTCAAAGTGAACAAGGCAACGGTGAACATGCTTCACCTCGTTGAACCTTATGTTACTTACGGGTATCTTTTGCCTTTGCATCTTCTCTTTCCATTTTAGTAAACTTATATGCTTGCCGTTTCTTATTTCTTAATGATGCATGGTTCTAGATACCCGAACCTCAAGAGTGTTAGGGAATTGATTTACAAAAGAGGTTATGGGAAGCTGAATAAGCAGCGAATTGCATTGACCGGCAACGAAATCGTTGAGCAGGTCAGTATCATTTTTTGCGTAAGATACGGGTATTTTAATTTAAAAAAATAAATGAGACAAAGTAACACATGCAATTACTAAGCATGCCCTTATCTTGTATTGGTCTTCAGGCTCTGGGCAAATTTGGCATCATCTGTGTAGAAGATCTCATCCACGAGATAATGACTGTGGGACCTCATTTTAAGGAGGCCAACAACTTCCTCTGGCCCTTTCAGCTCAAGGCACCATTGGGTGGTCTAAAGAAGAAGAGGAACCACTATGTCGAAGGAGGAGACGCCGGCAACCGTGAGAATTACATCAACGAGTTAATTAGGAGAATGAATTAAAATAGCTCGGGGTTTTATCCAATCTAGTGGTTAATGTCTTCTTGGTTTATTTTGAAGGTTTCTGATTGTAATTTCTGTTGGAAGTTGGAAACAGTTTTGTTTAAGAAAAACATGGATATTTCTTTGTGTTGCCCTTCTACTCTGATTGAGCTTTCTCAATGTTCTTTCCTTCTGATTTTACTGCTAATACTTTATATATTTGAAATTTCTATTCACTAATATCAAATATTTCTTAATATTTGAACCTGCATTCGAAATCGTAATGTTTATGTTGACATGTTTTTTAACTTGTAATAATTAAATTTGTACTTGACGATGGTTTGAATTTTGAAATGATTTGGTGCAACTCAACAAGTTGTAATAATCAAAATATATGATTTGAAAGTGGTTAAATCCAACAAACTAGTTCGAAAGAACCAACTTATGCTTCCAATTTGATTTTTCTTTTAAAGGAAAAATATTTGAATTTAAATCATTTTGAATATTTTTTCAGTAATAGACATTTTGAAGATTAAAATTAGGTTTAAGGGTGCAAAATACAATAAAATTAGGTTAAGGGTGCAAAATATATATATTTTTCATTCATTAGAGGGGTTATATTCTTATCGAAAATTGAATTTATATAAAATAAAATAATATAAATATTTTTAATTACTAGGTCAATTAATCAATCTCACAAAAAAAATTATTTCAAATCGTTTTGCCGTGCAAATTACATAATATATTGTAATTATATTTAGATTATTTAAAAATTTTGAAATTCGTGCACTCCTTAAATATATATTTCCAAAATTCGAATTCGAATTCGAAGCTGAATCCTTTCGAGAAACAACAATTAGTCACTAAATTCAGTTTATATTTCTTAATAAAAAAGGAGGTAGCCGTCTTGTTCTCTTCGTCTTTTTGCTGTCATCTTTTTGTAAAAGGCACAAACAACCGACCTAAAATATAGAACCCAGAAAATCTCACTTTTTTTTAGTTTACTTATCAACCATTTATAAATTTCTGTAGAGAATCTAGAGCTCCCTTCCATTTCAGTCTTGTTGATCCAACAGTCTCATTCCTTTATTTAATTTCCCCATTTTCTTTTTTTTTTCCTCACATTTTTCATGATCTGTAAGTTCCAATTCTCATTCCCCATTTCTTATTTAATTTTTTTTCTTGAATTAGGGTTTCGGATAATCAAATGTGTCTTCCCCCCTCTTTCCTCAAATATGCTGGTGTTTAAAATTTAAATGTGGGGTCTTATTTGTATTGGCATTTAGAAAAAAATGTAATTTCTAAAAAAGTGTGATTAAAATTGGATTTTCTAGTTAGATGTTTGGCAACTAATTTTAGATAATTATTTCATCTTATGAATTTAAAATAGGTTGGTTGAGACCTACATTTTTTGTTCAAGCTGTTAGCAAGTCTTTTTTATAATGATTTTTCCATGCTTAATTCCTTCATAGTAGTTTAAATTCCTTTTTTTTTCAAAATCCAAACATTAACACCTCTTCTTTTTGTGTCCGTGTTCTTAACAGAGTTTAGTTTCCGAACATGACGAGGGTAAGTCGGGCTTTTGGCGAAACTATACAAAAGGAAGCAGTTCCAGCTGATGTAGTATTTGCCTCGACCTCAAGTCGTTTTCCCAGTTACAAAATCGGGTCTAATTATCTGATTGCGGATGCCAAAGATGATCCTAAAGTTTTGTCTATGAAAGAGGTTGTTGCAGGTGAGACGGCGTTGTTATTGGAGCAGCAGCAACGCCTCTCCGTTCGTGCTCTTGCTAGTAGATTCGAGAAGGGGTTAGCTGCTGCTGCGAAGTTATCTGAAGAGGTCTAATTTATTCAAAGTTCATTTATTTTCACAAGCTGCCTTATGAAGAATTCTACCAATAGGTTGTTTGAATCTACTTATATGTTGGTTTGTATTTTACTTTTAATAATGAAAGCTTAACTTAGGTTTCTCGGTGAGTGTCACTAAGATCGGACGGACAGTAATTTTGTTTTATGGGATATTATCATTCTGCCATGCATCTTGGAGTATCACTTATTGAAGAAATATGTTGGGTGAATGTGTAGTCTGATAATGCAAGTAGTTCTTCTACCTGTGTTTGTTGTATCTGTTCACAGTTGAGATCCATTGAAGCAGTAAATTTTGTTTTATGGCTATTATCATTTTGCTATTATGCATCTTGAATTATCACAGATTGAAGAAAGTGGATAGGCGACACAGTACTGTTTATGCTAGTGATTCTTCTAACAGTTATATATATATATATTCACAGTTAAGAAATGAGAAGCCTCAGGGCTATTATTAATTTCTAACTAACCTGGGTTGTCATGTAAACAAATTTAAGCTAATCCTTTATTGGATTCAGGCTAAACTAAGAGAGGCAGCTTCACTGGAGAAACATGTCCTTTTGAAGAAGCTTAGAGATTCCTTGGATTCTTTAAAAGGACGTGTGGCTGGAAGAAACAAGGATGATGTAGAAGATGCCATCGCCATGGTTAGTGTTTTGCTCTTTGCTTCTACCAGTGAGTTTATTATATAAGGTTTTAACAGTGATATGCCAGACCTACTTATAATAGTTTTGAAACTTAATTGCTATAAAGAAATAATCTTTAAAGGCTTGAGTTGTTGTCTATTGACCCATGGTTGTATCTTTCCCCTTTTGCATGGTTCCTCTAAAACTATCTATTTGGATTTTTGGTTAATGTATATTGCCTGCCAACTTTAACTTGAGTAAAAAATGATTTCTGAATTATGGTTGCTACCCCAGGTGGAAGCTCTGGCAGTTCAACTGACTCAAAGAGAAGGAGAGTTAATTCAAGAAAAAGCAGAAGTAAAGAAACTAGCAAATTTCCTTAAGCAGGTAATATAGCTTATGATTAATACTGGTTGAATGTTCCATCCATTTTTTCGGATTTAATTGTTGGACCTTTTAGGTATGTTTATTTGTTGTTCAATGTATCTGAATATACATTATTTTTGTACACATTCGGTGTTTTGTGAGTGTTTTTGGTTCAAGAAATACTATAATAGTTTCTTTATTCCCCTGAGATTGCTATATTTCATGTTAAGTTCCTTGAGATAATTTTGGCTGAAGTGTGAATATTTATGGTTAGCTAGTTATTATGTTCAGTCAAACACTGCCTTTTTCTTTATTGAAGTATGGATCTTTTTGGCTGGGATGATGTTCACTAATGTAAATTTTGGAAATAGAATGCGAGGGCATCCTATTAAAATTCTGGATAAGTTATAGCTGAGGCAATGTGGTGCTTGCTTTTTCTGTAATGCCTTGCTATATTATTCTAGAGCTCTTGTTATTGTAGCTATTCTTTATAACACATTCGTTACGCTTTGAGATCTTTCCTCACCTGCTTTTACTTTTTTATTTGTTTTTCCCTTGTTCTGACTGCTGTCATTGAACAGTTACTGATACAATGGTGGTCAAAATGCTAATTTTCTTGCTTTCTGATCATACTGGAAAGCTATTATTTTCCTTGCTTTTTTACTAGTTATTAAGTCTCATATATGCGGGGAATGAAAATATATGCTTTCTTAGTTCTAAAATGTTAATGCTTCTCTGTGTAATAACTCACAACACTTGGTATCGATGATTTTCAGGTTATACTTGTTTTTTATTCTTGTTTCCGAAAAATATTCATCATTCTCAAAACCATGTCTTTTTCCATGGAACAGTTCTCAGGACCTCATGTTCTAAAAAATATTTGCTTTAATCTGTTTTCGCATGGTTTCGTTTTCGTTTTTAAGTTGTTCAGAATTTAGTTTTAGCCGAGAAATAAAGGCCCGCATCTTCCTTTTACTATTTGGGAATGTTATTTGGAATGAAATACAAAAAGAGAACCAAAAAGGCCTTGATCCTCAAACCTGTACTTTCCTTTCACATGCTTGTCTCCAAATAGGCTTCTCAAGATGCTATGAAACTTGTTGACGAGGAAAGAGCTTTTGCCCGTGCTGAAATTGAGAATGCAAGAGCAGCAGTTCAAAGAGTGGAAGAGGCCCTTCAGGAGCACGAAAAAATGTCTGGAGCTTCAGGCAAACAGGTTTTTGTTTTTTAAATATTCTGTTTATTGGCTTTGTAAGTTTAGTGATGCGAAAGTTGCATGTCAAAGATCAACCTGCAAATTGCAGATATCTTTATGCTGATACTCTTGCCATCCCCTCATGTAGCAGTTTCAACTGTGTGCATTTCATTGTTGCAGCTTTTGAACAAACATTTTACATGGATTTCAGGATCTGGAAGAATTAATGAAGGAAGTTCAAGAGGCCAGACGGATCATAATGCTGCACCGACCAAGCAAGGTTTATTTAATTTCCGTCACTGTTTTTTTTTTGTATTTTTTTACTTGGTTTGATGAATATATGTAGAAGCGCACCTAAACTATTGATGCTTTGCAGCATGACAGATCAAATTGACACTCATTCTGCATGTTGCTTATTTCAATTCTTTTTTGGTTGAAATAGTGAATGGATTAAACAAATAGCAATATGCAGGTTATGGACATGGAACATGAGCTTCGTGCGTTAAGGATTCAACTTGCAGAGAAGTCTAAGCGTTCCCTACTGCTTCAGAAAGAGGTTTGCCTTTTACTTTTTAGTTCTGTTTTGTTTGTGAGTTATCTTCAGCCATTCTAATTAAATTCTTCCTTAGTAGATTTCCTGGATTGTGCACCAGCTTCTAAGTTCATAAGATCTTTATTCCATTTCAAATACAGATTATCAGTGAATTTGTGTTGAACAGACTGGCACATGTAATTGCAGTTCCATATTATTCTTTAATCACCGACTTCTTTAACCTTCTGCTTCCTTACCCTATTTTTGTAGCTAGCAAGAAGCAAGGGAGTTGAGGATAATTTTTCCCATTTGTATGAATTAGATGGTGCTGAAACGTTAGGTTCATATTTGCGGATTAAACCTTGCTCTGATATTGCTCCAGAACTTTCCAAATGTTCAATTCAGTGGTATCGTATTTCATCTGAAGGTGGCAAAAAGGAGGTTATATCAGGTAAAGATTTAACACTACCTATTCCTTGAAGCTAAAACCTCTGTGGATATAAATAAATATATTTTTTGTTGATTTATTTAATTAAGGTTGGTTGCCCATGTTCGAATATCCCATTAGCCACCAAGTGGTCTGAATGCAAATTTTATCAAATGGGACAGCATATTATTTTTTGACACTGAAAATTGATAAACTGAGAATATTAAAGAATTAATCATTACTAGATCAAAACGCCAATGCAGAACTTTTCTGGGCAAAGGAATGATCTTATTCCTTTTCTGATCTGATTTTGTTCGCCTACCTTGCTTTATCTAGGTGCTAGCAAATCAGTTTATGCTCCAGAGCCTTTTGATGTTGGTCGAAGCCTGCAGGCTGAGATTATTTATGAGGGCCAGCTAATCAAATTGACAACTAATGGTGCTATTGATCCAGGTTCGCTAATGGTTTTTCAATGCTACTTTTTAATTTAGAAATGATTATTTACAATTTTGTGGCATTTTTTATTTCTCATTATTTGTTCAAATATATAACCTTAGTTTCTTTGTTGGTGAGTGCAGCTGCTGGTTTGGGAAACTATGTGGAGGCACTTGTGCGGAAACATGATGTTGAATTCAATGTATTATTTCCTACTTTAAAAGTCCTTCCATACATAACTAAATGGATAGTATTAGCCTTTGTTTCGGATATCGACTAGGATTTGGTCATTGAGTTATTTAGTTATAGTTTTATTTTTGGTAAGCATTTTTGTAGTATGTCGCACAGATAATAGTAAAGAGTTTCTACTTTGAACCGACTTTTTTTTAACGTTTTCTAGAAACTTCCTCTATGCCATTGTTAGAAGTTTAAACCCTAAACATTCCCTTGGGCCTTGAAACCTTAAGTTTGTAGAAAAATGGTTTTGAATTTAAAACTCCTGCACCAGGCAGAAGAAACTTCATGGCTGGTGGTCTTTCTTTGATGTAGATGTCAGTTGCTTGGTGGTTTACTAACTTACTGATAAACCTTAACCTTCTTTTTGTCGTTGACCCTGCTCTTCATTGACCGAATAGGCTCTATAATCTTGCTGGATAGATGACGATAAGTTACTTGTATTTGGCCGAAAGTTTTACTATTTACTCCTTTGTTTTTTCTTTTAATTGATGTTTATAGGTAGTTGTTCCCTAAATAAATGGATAGCAAAAATGTTTGTAGATATTATGGTTTATAGTAGTTTATCTCATTGCCCTTGGACTATTTGGTAGGTCGTTGTTACCCAAATGAATGATGTAGATTATCCATCAGAATCTATTCATGTACTACATATAGGAAAGATGAGGATGAAGCTACGTAAAGGAAAGACGACAATTGCTAAAGAATATTATTCCAGCTCAATGCAGGTACCCAGTCTCGTAAATTTTCTCATGAAAGAAATGATGTTTTCTGTATATATCCTTCACACTGTTTCTTTTCTTCTTTTGGTTATTCTTTGGAAGAAATTGCGGTGAATTGCATGCAAAATATGGATGTGCTCCATCATACTTAGAAGTTAGAAGAACCACACCAAATTGATATGAAACGTGATATTTCTGATATATTCATATCCGATGTTCATACTATGTTTTGTTTCTCACACTTCATGCTTATGCTTTAGCTCTGCGGAGTTCGAGGGGGCGGAAATGCAGCTGCCCAGGCATTGTTTTGGCAAGCAGAGAAAGGACATTCGGTTGTATTAGCATTCGAATCAGAGAGAGATAGAAATGCAGCTATTATGCTTGCAAGAAGATTTGCATTTGATTGCAATGTAAGTGTTTGTCCAATTTGCGGTTGTTCGCGTATTCAAGTAGAAACCTACAATACAAAGTCTGTTCTATTAGCTTACTGCAATTTCTTCCGGCTGCTTAATGATTTTTTTTTGAAACTTCCAGATCATGCTTGCAGGCCCGGACAACAGAACTTCAACAAGAACCTAATAGACCTCCTCTGGATTCAGGTTCAGCTAATTGTAACTTTGTAAGTATTGATGAGGATTATCGATTATCATGTACCATAAGTTTGTACTACTAGGACATGCATGTCATGCATTGTTTTGATTATGCATTGGGTTTTCACCATGGTTTCTTCACCGAGGCATTGTTTTTTGTTCGCCTTTTGTATTAATGAAACAGACAACATTTGGAGGATGATAATTCCGAGTTCTATTACACAAAGGGCTTGAAAATACATGGAAATTAGGTAAGGGACTTAAAATAACATTTTCAATCGAACTGGCGAAAGAAGTCGTAAATGTGGTTGTTGATCTCGTCTGGTTTCTCCATGTTGATGTAATGAGCAACACCTTCCATTACCACCACCTCTTGCAAAGAAGGCACAACTTCTTTGAACCCACCATTGTGAATGTAGTCCTTGATCCCAGGCATTTGATAAACCAGGTCCTTATCACCTATTATGAACTTGGCTGGTGTTTTGATCTCACCACCTGTCCACGGTGCCAAACAGTTCCCAATTCCTGCCATTAAAATTAACACACAAAATTAGCATCAATGCTAAGCCTGTCAATAAAATTAACACAAAATATATCAACACTAAGCCAATTCGTCAATAGTACAATACATGGTTACTTGAGGTTTGGGTTACTTGGTGCCCATGGACGGAATCGGAAGCAAGTTGAATAACTTTAAAACGAATATGACCTTCAAAACTAATTAAACCGTAAAAATTAAAGAAATTAAGGTTTAATTTTATTAATTTTAAAATTAAAAAGTCTTAAAAATAATTAAACTAAAAAATAAGGTCAATGCTTATTTTTAATAAATTTTAAAAGATAGGGTTCAAAGAAAATATAATAAAATAGATAATTTTAGGAGGACTAAAGACTTAATTGCAATTGTTCAAAAATTATAACCTTATTTGGTAAATAGTTTTTTGAGCTAAAATTAAAGGTTTAAAATATTTTTAAAATTTTGACCAGTTAAATCTGTTAATTTAGATGTTTGGTAAATAAGAAATTGTAATAGAAGATTGGAATAAAACCTCTCATTTAAAAAAAACTCTTTTTAGGAGCTCATTGAGTCAGAGATTTGAATAAAATACTTGTAAAAACTATTTTGTCTTTGATAATTGTAATTTTTTTTCTAAATGACATAAATTTGAATAACTAATAACATTAAAAAATAATTTCTTAAATAAGAAATTATTTTTTTATCTATGATTTTATTGAAAATAAGAAATTAATATATATATATTTAAATTTAATAATTATTAAAATTATACTAAAAAAATTTAATAATTATTAATAATTATTAAAATTATACTAAAAAAATAACAATTTTCATAATCTAATGAATAGATATAAAATATTAATAACTAATAAATTATTTAAAAATATTAAATATAATTATGTCATTATATGTCATTTTGCTTGTTCAAACAATCAAACCATTATTAGTTAATTTTACCAAACACTTTTATACGATCAACTAATGTAATTACTAATCAAATCAATTAATGTTATCGGCTATTAGCTATCTGCTAATTGTCAAACCGAGCTTTTAATTTATAATATAATTAAATTATTAAATTTGGGGATAATTGCTCTCCCATCCGCTATGTAGGTTCGTCCTTGTGGGTGTCGGTTGTTGACGTTTTATGATCAAACTGAGTTTAGATTGATCAGATTGGGGATCAGGTTTTCGGTACCAGATCATAATCGACAAGTTTAGCCATACCCAACGGCCAACACCAATTTTTAGGGTGATTGGAGAACAGAGAAAGGGGTTATATATGCGTAGATTCAAACCCAGATCAACAAATTTCGTGAATGATTAAATATGGAAAAGGAATTGAAAAATGCAAATTACCTGTCAAGGTTTCGGTAATAGTTGAGTGGAGCAGTGAATCCCGTTTTTTGGAATTTAGTGACATAATAGTTAGCTTCTTCCTCCGACAACCAAGAAGGTAGTGTAAGCGGCGCATCTGCTGAACGCTCCAACACTTTCCCTTTCGGTAACAAAACTGGAAAATCGATCAGGTATTCCTTCATAACTCTCTCTATACCAATCTCTGCAAATTCAGCCTCTATTTCTCCAGGTGCCTGAAAATATTGTACATGTAAGGGACGCGTTTGCATTAATAATAGCAGACGTATTACAGTTACAGGGGACCGTTATTTTTATAATAACAATTTCGGTGGATAACATTATTTTTATATAACGGCGGCTATGGCGTTTGACGATTTACCTGGAATCTATACATGTAATGATCACTGCCGTAATGAGATCTCCAGGCTCCAATGAGCTTAACTTCTCGACTGAACCGCAAAAAACGGCACGCTCAAGTTCACCAAAGCTTTCACTTTATCAGGCCTAAACATACACAGATACCAGGCTAAAATAGCTCCCCAGTCATGCCCTACAGCAAACACCTTGCGTTCATCAGGAGCCACCACGTTTATAAGCTCCACCAGATCGCCGACCAAGTGGAAGCAAGTGTAACTGGACACTGAGTCGGGGGCGTCCGACTCGCCGTACCCTCTCAGGTCGGGGGCCACGGCTCGGTAACCCTTTGAAGACAAAGCGAGGATTTGGTGACCCCATGAATACCAGAGCTCGGGGTAGCCATGGAGGAAAAGAATCACCGGGCCTTCCCCTTTTTCAGCTAAATGCATGTTTATGCCATTCACTTGAACTACTCTGTGCTCTATCCCTTCCGTTTTCTCAACTCTGTTAAGCTTAGTTTCTGGTTTTCTACTTCATTTAGTTCTAAGTACTGCAAACCAGTTTAGAGTAAAAATATGATCACAATACGATATTGAGTTAAAAAAAATTGGATCGCTGAGTTGAACAGGTCCAAATATTGATTTTCTTCAACTTTGAAAAAGAACAAAATGACAGAAATCATGAAAAATGGGTAGGTCGTACGGTGCGAGATCAATAAAAAATGTTAGAAATATCGAAACACGAAACTAAAAATATTACGTTTTTATATCATTTTCGGTACTTACAAAAACTTAAAATGTTTTCAGAAGCAATAAAAGTTTCAAAACTCGAAGTAAAGTTTCGTAACTTACCACAAACTGAAAATGTTATCCAAGAGTGTAATATTTTTAGTTCTATGTTCAAAATTTATAATATTTTCAGTTTGTGCTGCACTATAGTCGCATTGTACCTTGCCGATGTTAGACATATACATGAAAAATTAATCAGACAAACCAAAGAAGTCAAGGATAAAAACAAATTGAATTATTATTATGGCACAAATAGTCCAATCGCAAGATTCAATGATCAAGAGATCCTATGTTTTAGTATATTAATCTATCTTAAAGCTCTTAATTCGGTTCCTATTTGGTTTTGCAGGTGTTTTTGGGCCTTAACGATATTTTATACGTAGAAGCTGAGTTTTAGCACCATTTTGGCGTCATCGGGAAATCCTTCGCGCAAAACCAGTAGCACTTGCGAAATAAGGCGTGGGCACGACGCAAGATAGACTTTTTGACTTGGAGGACAAGCAATCTTACTACAAGTGGACTTCTACTTTTACTATAATTAGAGGATTGTTGTATTTAATGTAAAGTCTTCCCCTTATTTTCACCTATAAATAGGGATCCAAGCGTGAAGGGAAATCATCTCAAGTAAGCCGAAACCCTCACCTTCTTCTTGTGTTGCCCCTGACCACCATGAGTGGCTAACTCTCCCTTTTCTAGTCAAGTGTAGTTACGAGGATATTATTTAAGTTTTTAGTGAGATTTTTTGTTCCCAAATTATCTTCATCTTTATTCAAGTATTTTCATATCTTTTGTGCTTAATCTTTATGTGTATGTTTGGTTAAACATATGCTACAATCAATTTAATGGTATTTGATACAAGTGGTAAAGAAATTCGGGTTCCATTTCTAAAGGTATGAATTTATGTTCTTAATAAGTTAACAGGTTCATGCTTAGGAAAAATATGCATTTTGGGTCTCTTGAGATTATTAATGCTATTTGATAGATCATAATTCTTTAGTGGTATCTAGGAATTTAATCTTGATAATAAGAGTTAATCTTTTAATGGTAAGTAATTGATTATCTAACTTAGAAGAGATTGGGTTATTTGGTGGCATTTATCTAATCTAAAACCAAACTATTTGAAGTTATGTTGATTTATCTTTTGTGGGACAATGATCTAAATTCTTGATTTAATATTCCAAGTTCTACCTTGACTGGAGTTCCAATTTATATTGAATTCTTCTTTGCTTCAATTGCTTTCTTCAATTCAAACCACAAACTCCCCCTTTACATAAGTTGCTTTACTTGTGAATTTAATTTCTTAATAGCTCTCTGTAGGATCGACCTTACTTACCGCTACTACAAATTTAAAGAACAAATCAAGTATGTATTATTTTTGACAAATTCGACACCCATCAAAAAATTGGCGCCGTTGTCGGGGAATAGTGTCAAGAAGCTAAGTTCATTTTTATTTAGTTTATTTTCTTTTTTCTACTTTTATGCTTCGTTCTTCTCGTGAAGATAAGATTTATTTGTTCGATCCTGATATTGACAAAACTGAAAGACGACTAAGGAAGGAAACGAAGCAAGGCGAACAATCAACCACACAAGAGGCCGACTTGGAGAGCACTCAAACTGAAATACCCCTTGAAACCGACAACATGGCTGAACAAACTTTTCGAGAACTCGCCGCACCCGAAATCGCCATACAACCACTATGCATCGATTACCAAGATCTTGGGGTACCATTCGAATTAAAATCTAGACTAATACATCTTCTTCCTACTTTTAGGGATACGAGAATGAGAATCCATACAAACACTTGAAAGAATTTCATGTAGTGTGCTTGAGCATGAAACCCCATAATGTCACCATGGACCAAGTCAAGCTACAGGCGTTTCCATTCTCTATAGCTGATCATACAAAAGATCGGTTATATTACATATCATTCGGATCAGTCGAAACATGGACGAACATGGCAAGTCTTTTCCTCGAAAAATATTTTCTAGCCTCAAGAGCCACCAACATTAGAAAAAAAATTGTGGAGCTCGGTAAAATGATCCCGAGACGCTTCATGACTATTGGGAACGGTTCAAACAACTTTGTGCAAGTTGTCCGCAACATGGAGTGTCCGACCAACTACTCATCCAATATTTCTATGAGGGTTTATTACCCATGGAAAGAAAGATGAAGGATGCCGCTAGTGGATGAGCAATCATAAACAAGATTCCTACCCAAGACAAATACCTCATCAACATTATGGTTGCGAGCTCTCAACAATTCGGTTCAACACATGACACCGTCTTTCAACGTGTGAATGAGGTAAATATTTCGACTTTAACTTCTCTTGTTAAAAAATTGGCATTAGGTAATGCACAACAAGTCAAGACATGTGCGATTTGTACAAGTCAAGATCATGTAACAAATATGTGCCCTACGCTCCAAGAAGAGAGTACCGAGGACGCCAATGCCATAGGAGGACCTTATGACCAAAAAAGTACAATCTATACTCAAATACATACAATCCAGGCTGGAAAGACCATCCAAATTTAAGCTATGGGCAAAGGAACAATCAACAAAGAGGTTATGCACAACCATCTTCATCGACGAAACTACCATTGAAGGATGTCGTATACAAACTTGCCCACAACCTCGAGCAATTCCAACAAGAGACGAGGTCAAGTATTAAAAACCTTGAAACACAAGTAAGTCAAATTGCCTCATCTCTTAGTTAATTCGAATCTCGAGGTAAGTTACATTCTCAGACTATCGTGAATTCGAAACAAAACATGAATTCAATTACTTTGAGAAGTGGCAAGAATTTGCAGGATTCTTCACCCAATGAGGACGCCAAAAAGGAAGACTAGCAAACCAACAAAATTCTAGCAAACCCTTTTTCCCGACAAGGATAGAAAATCGCACAAGACTGAACAAGAGAAGGGAGATGTCGACACAAACAAGGTAACTCAACCTATCATTGTTCAACCACATTATCCTCAAATGTTCTCAAAAACCAAGATAGAGGAGCAAGAAAAAGAGATTCTTGAGACATTACACAAAGTCGAGGTAAATATTCCATTGATTGATGCTATAAAAACAAATCCCTCACTATGCAAAATTTCTCAAAGAATTATATACAAACAAAAGGAAGTTGAATGGTAACAAAAAAAGTAAGAATGGGTGAGAATGTGTCTGCCGTACTTAAACAGAAACTCCCTGAAAAATGCAAAGATCCAGGTATGTTCACTATTCCTTGTCAAATTGAAAGCATTAAGATTGAAAAAGCCATGCTAGATTTAGAAATATCTATTAATGTTATGCCATATTGTATATATTGTGCTAACAATATATGTCATCTTAAAGATACACGTGTGATCATACAACTTATCGATAGGTATAATGTCTATCCGAAAGGAGTCTTGGAAGATATTTTGGCGTAAGTCAATGGACTTGTATTTCCCACTGATTTTTATGTTTTAGATATAGAGGAAAATGATTCATCTAAACCCAATCTAATTTTGTTAGGTAGACCTTTCATGAAAACATCAAAAACAAATATTAATGTACATCATGGTAAACTTACTATGGAATTTGATGGTGAATTTATAGAATTTAATATCTATGATGTCAAAAAACATCCTAAAGATGTATCTTAATTTTTTGTTTTAAATGTCACTGAATCTTTGATACAGGAAACCTTCCAAAACCTTGAAGAAGAAGTTTATGATGACGACAAGGAAACACAAGCTTTAGTAGATCAAAAAGAAGAATTTATGGCAATATCGATTAATAAATTTGACAAAATTTTACCATCAATTTTGCAGACACCAAAACTTGAACTGGAGAGCTTGCCGAGCCACTTGAAATATGCCTACCTTGGTTTAGGAAAAACACTACCGGTGATCATATCCAGTAAACTAAGTAAGGAAGAGGAGGAAAAACTCCTACAAATACTTGGGGATCACAAATCGGCCATAGGATGGATAATTGCCGACATACAAGGGTTAAGCCCCCCATTGTGCATGCACTGCATATTACTAGAATGTGAGAGCAAGCTCTCACGGAAAGCCCAAAGAAGATTGAATCCACCGATGATAAAAGTAGTAAAAGAAGAAATCGTGAAACTACTCAAGGCAGGGGTGATATTTCATATCTCGGATAGTAAATGGGTAAGTCCAATTCATGTGGTTCCAAAGAAAATCGGCATTACGGTAGTTGAAAACCAAGATGGCGACATGGTCCCTACTCAAGTTCAAAACGGATAGAGAATGCGTATTGATTATCGAGAATTGAACAAGTCAACTCGAAAGACCACTTTTCTCTCCTATTTATCGATCAAATGCTTAAGGGCTTAGTAGTTATATCCCATTATTGTTGCTTAGACGTATATTCAAGTTTTCACCAAATACCTATATCCCGCGAGGACCAAGAAAAAATGATGTTTACATGCCTATTCAGAACCTTTGCATATCGACTCATACCATTCGAGTCGTGAAAAGGTGTATAGAAACCAACCTAGTGCTTAGCTATGAAAAATGTCACCTTATGGTCGATCAAGGAATTATCTTAGGGCATATAGTATCATCTAGAGGAATCGAAGTAGATAAATCTAAGATAGATATTATTTCTTCATTACCCTACCCCACAAATGTGCGAAAAGTTCGTGCTTTCCTTGGTCGTGCAGGTGTCTATATGCGTTTCATCAAGGATTTTTTAAAGATCTTCATACCACTTTGCAAGCTTCTTCAAAAAGATGTGGAGTTCAATTTTGATGAACCATGCAAAAAATCATTCAACATACTGAAAGAAGCTTTAACCACAACACCCATAGTCAAGCCACCAAATTGGAACTATCCATTCGAGATAATGTGTGATGCAAGCGTTATGCGGTAGAGGCAGTATTAGGTTAAAAGATTGACAAATCCTCACATGTGATCCATTACGCGTCCAAGACTCAAGATACCGCACAAGCAAACTATTCGACCACCGAGAAAGAACTATTGGTTGTGATCTTTGCACTAGATAAATTTCGATCCTACCTATTAGGTGTAAAAGTCATTGTATACACCGATCACGCAGCTCTAAAGTACTTATTCACGAAGAAAGACTCAAAACCCTAACTAATGAGATGGGTATTGCTCTTCCAAGATTTTGATCTAGAAATTCGTGATAAAAAGGGATCCGAGAATTCAGTGGCCGACTATCTAAGTCGAATCCTCAAGGATGACGACCTCGATCCAATCAAAGAAGAATTTCCCGACAAACAACTTTTTGTGATGGGTTAAGGGAGTTACGTCTAGCCAAAGACGTTAAAGAAATGCGCTTCTTGGAAGGCAACTCATGATTTTTTTATTATTATGTCTTTAGTTTAAGTTTTTATATATTTTAATTTCATTACTTATTGCAATTTTTATTTCTTAGGTACAGAAAGCAGAAACACTATGGAAATAAGGCTTACCCACGCTCGCTGAAACTGAACCAGGCAAAAGCACTTGAAGAATAAGGCGTACCCACGCTACGAAAATTTTATGAAAAATTTTGGAGGGAATTCTTACCACCGGTGGAAATGCAAAAATTGATGAATTTTTTTGGTCATTCTTCCTACAAGATAGGTGCCGAAAATTTGGAAAGAATAAAGGAAAGGTTTGTTTTAATTTAAAAGTATATCATCTTTAAGTCTTGCAATCCAATCAAAACATTCCATCTTTAACCTTTCTTATTTCCCAAGAATTTGAGATTCTTTATAAAGGTACATCACCTATTCATTTTTTATCTATTGTCTTCTTCCATAAATTCACCCTTGTTCTTGTTCTACAAGAAAGAAAAGAAAGAAGGATTTCTCTTTCTCTTTTCTTAAGGATCTTCAAAACACCAAAGGAAATCTATCCAAGAAATCATTCAAGCATGCCAAGAACGAAGAGTCAAGCAAGGAGGGATGGAGGACGAGTACCCAAACAGCTGCCGTTGCCGGTCAAAGAGTAGCCTAAATAGTCATCGGTTAGCACCTTCTCCTCTCGCACTCGCAACTGCCACCGGGCGCAACCCCATCCAACTAAGGCTACTCATGTTGACAACCTTACATTCACATCTTTGAAACACAAGAAAAGGTTAGTTGTTACCTCATCAAAAGTATTGTTTTTTATGTCTATTTTGATATGTTTTTGCTTGTTTTCAAGTACATTTAGTTGCATTAGTTTGTTAGAATCATGCATTTACATTAAGGAGTTAGTTGGCTGTCTATGGTTATGTGAAAGGTTGTTTTTATGGCCTTTTTGCATGTTGGCAGGGTGCTTGGCAGGAGAAACGAACGCGGGGATGCAGTTAGGAATGCCAAGGTGAATGCCAGATGCTGTGGGCATGGAAGAACCAGATGAATGCCAAGCATCTGTTGGTATGAGGTACGCCAGCAGCCATGCGAAGAGAAGAAGAACCTCCGAAAAAATAGGATACACTCAAGCTCCTTAAAAATTACATTTGGACAGCCTCTGAAAAATAGCGGATAAGGTGATGCCAAGTTGTGTTGGCAAGGTCATGCCAAGTTAGTGTGCCAGGACAGCCATGGTATGATGACGTCAGCCCTAGCTTGATAAGCTATCACATCGATCAGATGAGGCTTATCTCTTATCCTTGGAGCATTCAAATTTTAAATGAAGAGAGAGTTATCCTAATCTCTTCCCTTGAGCTCCTATATATACACGGCCTGATCAAGCATTGCGGGTGATTACTGAGCGTGAGAGACCGATGAAGGTCGAGGTGATCAGAGTGAGGTGTTAGAGTGACGAGTGATAGTCGGTGCAACCGAGGAAGGGTGGTTCAACTTCTTAGCCGAGAGCCTGACTTGGAGGGTTGTATCGAGAGACCCCTTAGCCTATTCCCTTGGCACAAGTTGTTTTTCTTTAGTTTTTATTATGATGGTGATGTTAAAAATGTTGATGGTTCGAAATAGGTCAGCTTGTTTTATTATTTAACTCTCGGCTCAAACTTTTTCCAGGTAAGCTTAAGTCAAGGTGGACGAGTCCTTATGAAGTTGTGAAGCCATATGCTCATAGGGCTGTAGATATTAAGAACTTGCAGACCGGTAAAATTTTTAAGGTGAACGGTCAAGGCCTAAAGCATTACTTGGAAGGTAAGCAAAGTCATGCCAAGGAGGTGACCTTCTTGGCAGAATTGGAATGAAGCATCCGCAGGTTTGAAATTCTTTGTAAATATTAGGATTAGTTGTTTTTGTTTCCTTTAGGAATCAGGTTTTTGTTCTTGTTTTTTTTATCTTTCAATTTTTATTGTTTTGCCGCGTTACACGATTTTCCATTTAGTGTGTGCATGAGTTTTGACAGGAATTGATGCCAAGAATATTTCCAGGAACATTGCTAGCCAGAGCGCTTGCCAATGTTCATGCCAAGCCCCATGACAGAAGCATGTGCGGGATTTGGTGTGAAGGAAGAAGAAAACCCTAACTTGCTTAAGAAGAGAGAGAAAAATAATGAGATTTACCCTTGCCGCCAATATTTATGATAATTAATTTATCATGATTACTCTATCACATCAAAATCTCTTCCATATCTTATCCCTTATCACTTCCCATTTATAATTTAAACTATTTTCACTTAAAACTCTCTAAAACCCATCATTATCCCCTTCTTTTCGGCTACCATCATTAAAACCTCTTAAAAACACTCTACATTCTTTATTCTTTTTTTACCCTAGCCGATTTCCCAAGAACCATAATCTCTTAATTTCTTTCTCAAGCAAGATTCAAGAAACCATTCAATTTTTCTTCTTCATCACCTATTCAAGCTCTTATTCTCTATGCCGTCATCTCTTTCCTTCAAAAGATTCTTCAATGAAGATATTCAAAAGAGGTTTGAGACGAGCTTTCCCTCAAGATCCTTTCTGTATGAAAAACACGTCAACTTCTAAATCGACACCACCGTTGGATTCCCACTGGAGTTCATGGCCATTGTCGACATACATGGTTGGAGTTCTTTTTGCCAACAAAAATGGGAGATCTATGCTACTATCGTGCGAGAGTTTTATGTCCATCTCACAAAAGATTCTCCATTCTTGATGATTAGAGTCAAATGTGTGTGTTTTGATAAAGGGTATGTGAACTCACTTTTTGCTTTGAATGCTATAGAAGACGAGCACTTCGAATTGGCCTAACTTTGAGCATAACTTTGAATTAAACCCGTAATGATCCAAACTCTTCTGAATGTAGGTCAATTCGATGAAGCACTTACTGGAGACCCGAGGCAGCATCTCAAACAATTCATGGAGATATGCCAACTGTTTCAACAAACTGGAGTATCTGGAGATATTGTGAAGTTAAACTTGTTTACTTTTTCCTTGAGAGACAGAGCCAAGGCGTTGCTCAATTCTTTGCCACCATGATCAATTACATCTTGGGCAGACCTTTTCCAGAAGTTCCTGACGCAGTTTCAGCCACCAATACTTACTGCCAAGTTGCATGGTGAAATCATTACATTTAAACAAGACGAGGATGAAACTCTTTATAAAGCATGGGAATGATTTAAAGATTTCTTGAGAATGTGCCCAATGCATGGGTTCCCAAATTGGACCCAAATACAAACCTTCTATAACGGATTGAATGCACAAACAATAACTATTGTGGATGCTTCAGCAGTTGGATCCTTGAGAGAATTTTGATAAATGACTTCGAGTATCCTATTGCTAGACTTGGGACCGAGACTAAAGCTAGGAGGAAATTTAAAGTTGACGAACTCACATCCATTCATGCCGAGATTTCCAATCTCACTAGCATGGTGATAACGTTACAAAAGAACAATGAGGTCCAAGAAGTCAAAGCACTGAATCCATTTTGCATCATTTATGGAGAAAACCACCATGTGGATGAATGCCTTATTAATCACGAGTCAGTAAAATTTGTTGGGAATGCTGGTCATTTTTATAATGCTAATACCTATAATGCAGGTTGGAGGCAACACACTAACTTAGCTTGGGGAAATCAAGGAGGAAATCACTACAATGCCCTGCGCCAAAACATCAAACGACAGAACAATAATGTCATGCCATCATTTTATCAAAATACCATGCCACAGAAAGCTCAGAAAAATTTCCAGCAAGGGCAAGAAAGCAACTAAGGAGGAGATCTTACACAACATATGGAGTGAAATGAAGTAACAGTCCAAAGTTTGGCAGCATCAATAAGAAACTTAGAAATACAAATTGTGCATATTGCTACTGCACTTAGTAATCGACCCCAAGGTACTTTACCAAGTGACACTAAAGATGCTCGACATAAAGAAAATGAACAATGCAAGGCAATAACTCTTCAGAGTGGTAAGCAATGCGAAACAGAGATGGCTACCAAGCAGCCAGTTGTCAGGCAAGATGCAAGGCTTGTGCCAGCAGACATACCCAGAGAAGTAGAGAAGGAGAAAGTAGATGATGCCAACGATCATGCTAGTAAGAGTGCCAAATAGGATGTCAGTCCCAGTGTCAATAATGACACTAGCAATGATGATAAGCAGACTGATGCCAAAATAGATGCCAGCACTACCTCGGCAAAGTTGACAGTGCCAGTACATGTATATCCACCTCCACCATTTCCAAAAAGACTTCAAAATCATAAGCATGACCAACAATTTAAGCATTTTTTGGAAGTGCTTAAACAGTTGCAAATTAACATTCCATTGGTGAAAGCCCTTGAACAAATGCCCAACTATGTAAAATTCATGAAGAACATCTTGTCCAAAAAGAGGAAGTTGGGAGAATTGTTGCTCTCACTGAGGGATACAGTGCTAGCATCCTAAACCAATTGCCACCAAAGCTGAAAGATCCAAGGAGTTTTACTATTCCTTACACAATTGGCGACAAGTTCATGGGGAAGGCGTTGTGCGACTTGGGAGCCAGCATCAATTTGATGCCACTATCAGTTTTTAAGAAGCTTGGCATAGATGCAAGACCTACCATGGTGACATTTCAATTGGCAAACCGATCCTATGCACATTCTAAGGGTAAGATCGAGGATGTGTTGGTAAAGGTAGACAAATTCATTTTCCCAGCTGATTTTATCATTTTGGATTATGAAGCTGATAATAATGTGCCAATTATTTTGGGTAGGTCGTTTCTTGCCACTGACAGGGCTCTTATTGATGTTCATAAAAGGGAATTAACCATAAGAATGAATGATGAACATGCTACTTTTAACGTGTTTCAAGCTTTGAAATATGCAGATGAACCTGATGTATGTCAAGTCGATGAAATGATTGAGTCCATCTTTACTTTGGACATGGCACAGTTGTGCCAGGATATAGAAAGTGATGACGGCATGCTTGATGGCATAGCTGAACTGTTCGAGAAATCTGAGGAACCTGTGGAATCAGACTTGGAAGCTGAAGGTGTAAGTTATTTCGAGCCACTCCAGTTGGCCAGTAGAGAGATAAAGAAACCAAAGCCATCTATTGAGGAACCACCAGAGTCGAAGCTTCAACCCCTGCCAGAACACTTAATATATCTTTATTTAGGTAAGAACTCGACTCTGTCAGTGATTATTGCCACTGATCTCACTCATGATCATGAGGAAAGACTGTTGGAAATACTAAAAGATTATAAGCAAGCATTGTATATGGACCTTGGCAGACGTCCAAGGTATTAGCCCAACCATTTGCATGCACAAGATTATACTAGAGGAATACAATGGCAGGACCATTGAAGGCCAAAGATGGCTAAACCTAAGCATGAAAGAGGTTGTAAAGAAAGATATCATAAAATGGTTGGATGTCGGGATCATTTATCCCATTTCCAACAACTCTTGGGTTAGCCCAATGCAGTGTGTGCCAAAGAAGAGTGGCATGGCTGTGATCCAAAACAGTAAGGCCGAATTGGCTCCCTCTAGAACCATCACTGGATGGAGGGTGTGCATGGATTATAGAAGGTTGAACAAGGCTACAAGGAATGGCCACTTCCCATTGCCTTTCATTGACCAAATGTTGGACAGGTTGGCAGGTAAAGCTTTTTACTATTTTTTAGTTGGTTATTCGGGATATAATCAGATTGCCATCGCCCTTGAAGACTAAGAGAAAACCATGTTCACGTGTCCATATAGGATATTTGCCTTTAGAAGGATGTCATTCGGATTGTGTAATACGCCAACAACATTTCAACGTTGCATGATGGCCATTTTCTCCGATATAATTGAGCATAACATGGAAGTATTCATGGATGATTTCTCAGTGTTTGGTGTAACATTTGAGGAATGAATCCATAGCCTGGAGCAAGTTTTGAAGAGATGCATAGAGACAAACCTAGTGTTGAATTGGGAGAAATGCCACTTCATGGTGAAGGAGGGCATTGTTCTCGGTCATAAGGTAACCAAGAGAGGACTAAAAGTTGATCAAGCCAAAGTGGAGGTAATTAAACAATTACCACCTCCAAAAAGTGTTAAAGGTTGTAGCGATGTTTTTTTCTCGCTAAAAATGATTGTGTTTTTATTTTATTTTGTTTGGAAAATATTTTATTCCGCGTGGAGTTTTAGAAAACCCGCATTTTTTTAAAAATTGGAGTCGCCACCGGCCACTCAAGGTGGACCGGACACCGTAGAAAACCAGAGATTTTTGAAAACTTTGGGTTCGGGAGTCGGTTACGGATGGGGAAGGATTAGCACCCCCACACCGCCCAAAATTGGTACTTTTATAATTACCGCTTTATTAATATTAAACTTTCTGGATTAAAGTGACGATTATATTAAAATTCGGTTATAAATGCGAGTAAATTTTAAAGGCCCCGTTATTCGAGAGTAAACGTCCAACCACTATCACTACGCCTGATACTGGCTCCGTTTACGCTCGAATAAAAGGGCACCGCATTGACAAAATATATGTTCGTTATGCAAAGTTAAAAAACATGGCAAATATAAATGAATACACTGTGATAAAAATATGAATAAATACTAACATAATAAACACTAATATAACATAAATAAAATACTGATCTAAAACATACATACATAACTATTAATTTAACACATAAATAAAAACATATCTAACATAAATTAGATACTAGTCTAAATATATACATACATAAATATTAATCTAACTTATAAATAAAAACATATCTAACATAAATAAAATACTAATCTAAATATATACATACATAAATATTAATCTAACTTATAAATAAAAATATATCTAACATAAATAAAATACTAGTCTAAAATATAAATTTAAAGCATACTAATCTAAAACATAGATAAACATACGAATTAAAAACACAATTTTAAATTAACTACTACTTTATTAAAATATAAAAATTACAACATAAATAAAAAAGAAAGAAAATATACCTAATTAGGAGTTCGAACGACGAACTCTGACTGGACTCCATCGAGATCTACCACGACCTCTCCAAAAATATTAACTAGATCAGACCTAAAATAGGACCCCGATCGAACCGGTTAGGACCGAGGATATTACCCGGTCCTGGGCTAGCCGAATTGGCCTGCCGCCGATTCCAATTGCAATTTTTGCAATTGCAATTTTCCAATTGCTTTCTTCTCTTCTCAAATCCCCGCTGCAATCCTCTATTTATAGGGGGAGGAGGGTGACGTGGAGCTTTGTGCTCCACACCCCTCCTTTTTTTTGTTTTTTTTTTATATTAATTTTATTATTATTATTATTTATATATATTATTATAATAATACTAAAAATACTAAAAATCCGTATAAAAATGAGTGATTACAAAGGTATAAGGAGTTTTTTAGGTCATGCCGTTTTTATCGGCGATTTATTAAAGATTTTTCAAAAATTGCTAAACCTCTATGCTCATTGTTGGAACATAATACCACATTCATTTGACGATTCTTGTTTGAGAGCATTTCAGGAGCTTAAAGATAGATTGATTAATGCCCCCATAGTCGTGGCACCGAATTGGAATGAGCCCTTTAAGCTCATGTGTGATGCCATCGATTATGCCGTTGGAGCAGTTCTGGGATTAGTTGTTTTTTTTTTCCTTTAGGAATCAAGTTTTTGTTCTTATTTTTTTTTCAAATTTTATTCCCTTGCTACGTTACACGATTTTCCATTTAGTGTGTGCAGGAGTTTTGACAGGAATTGATGCCAGGAATATTTCCAGGAACATTGCCAGCCAGAGCGCTTACCAATGCTCATGCCAAGCCCCATGACAGAGACATGCTCAAAATTTCGTGTGAAGGAAAAAAAGAAACCCTAACTTGCTTAAAAAGAGAGAGAGAAATTGGGAGATTTACCGTTGCCGCAAATATTTATGATAATTAATTTATCATGATTACCCTATCACTTCAAAATCCCTACCATATCTTATCCCTTATCACTTCCCATTTAGAATTTAAACTCTTTTCAGTTAAAACTCTCTAAAACCCATCATTATCCCCTTCTTTTCGGCTACCATCATTAAAACCTCTTAAAAACACTCCACTTTCTTTATTCTTTTTTTACCCTAGCCGATTTTCCAAGAACCATAATCTCTTAATTTCTTTCTCAAACAAGATTCAAGAAACAATTTTTCTTCTTTATCACCGATTCAACCTCTTCTTCTCTATGGCGTCTCTTCCCTTCAAAAGATTTTTCGATGAAGATATTCAAAAGAGGTTTGAGATGAGTTTTGTCTGAAGATCCTTTTTGTATGAAAAGCACTTCGGATTCCAAACCGACACCACCGTTGGATTCCCACCGGAGTTCATGGACATATTCGACATGTATGGTTGGAGTTCTTTTTTCCAATAAAAAGGGAGATCTATGCTACTATCGTGCGAGATTTTTATGCCCATCTCACAAAAGATTCTCCATTATTGATGATTAGAGATAAATGTGTGTGTTTTGATGAAGGGTATGTGAATTCAGTTTTTGCTTTGAATGCTATGGAAGATGAGCACTTCAACTATGTTGCATCTATGACTATTGCCAAACGCAAGAAACTATTGGCAGACTTGTGTGAGCCTGGCACAAATTGGACAGTTTCATCGACAAGCCATTGGAAGGTGAAGAGGTTGGCTTTGAAGCCACAAATGTGAGGATAGAACCATTTCATCAAGGCAAATTTGTTGCCTACATCTCACAACGAGACCGTCCCAGAAAATTGGTTGATTTTTCTGCATTCCATCATCAAGGGACACAAGATCAATATTGGCAAAATCATTACCGATGAAGCTTATAAATGTGCTGAGAAGGGTAAGGGAAGTTTATTTTTCCCTTTATTAATTTCTAATATTTGTTTCCGCCATAAAGTGCCTAGGCAAGGGAAAGGCCAAGACAGCTACGCCAAAGCCCAAGCCAAAGCTAGAGGTAGGGCCCAACAGTGTGCCGAAAACTATGCCAGCAAGCTCATTGGCAGTGTTGTCCCAAGTGTATGCCCGCCATGAGATTATCCTCTAAAAATTGGAGACAGCCGATGAGCTTAATGTAAAAATGAGGCATTACACCAAGGAGATGGATACCATCATTTTGGAGGTACTTGTGAAACTTTCCCCTGATGTGGTACTGGTATTTCCACCTTTCCCTACTGAGCCTGATGTTAGTGACCCTATGCCAGCCAGTCTAGCCAGTCCAGCTAGTCATACCAGTCCAGTCAAGTCTGCTAGTCCAGCCAGTCATACAAGTCCAGTCATTTCTGCCAGCTCTAAATCTGAAGCAACAGTTCCACTATCCCCGATGTACGTTGAGACTACCAGCACCGATTCTTTCTCTGAGTCAGAGGATATTCCTCCCAAGAAAAAGAAGCCAACACCAGTTACACCACCAGCCGAGTCTGCCAAGAAGAATGATTATCTTGGTGCCTCAACTGCTGCCTCAAAGCAGGGCTGGAAAGGAAGGAAAAGAATGGCCCTTGAACGTGGGAGCCTAACCATGAGGAAGACCCCTGCCAGAAAAAAAAAGCCCATGCCAAGCGAGAGAAAGCATCGTCTGAAGGGGAGTCTTCTTCTTCCTAACTCCTTTGCATTTCATTCTTGCATTTTCATGATCATGCATTTTTATTTTATCTTGTATATATTATTTTCATGCATTAAGGACAATGTACATCTTAGGTACGGGGGTGTGCATTTTCTCACGTTTATGTCATATCATGCATTTCATGTTTAATATTTTTATGCCATGTAGTTCATGTAGAGTAGTTTCATACCGAACCATTAAAAAAGTGAAAAAGAAAATTTTGTCACGACCTAAATTTGAAGTTTGTTAACAACTGTTAGGCAAGCTTATGTTGCTCTACTTGTTTGCCCGATGATGAGTTTATAATTTTCAGTTTGCCGTGCCACTAGATTTGTATGACATGTTTGCTTGGCAATTAATCTCTAGTTTAGGTAATTGAATTTACACTTAACACGAAATATGTATCTAGTTCTCTAGCAAACTTAGACTGTTTGAAACTATGTTCAGATTAAAAAAAAGAAAAATGATGCCAGGGTAAAAAGAAAATAAATAAGGCAGCAATGTTCTACCAAGGCAATAAAAAATGAACTCTCCTCTACCTAGGGATAATAAGTTACTTGGGGCTTCGTGGTAGCTCCCCCTTAGTTCCCAAGTCCAAAGCCCTATGGTATGATTTGAAGAGAAAGCCTAGTGATGTTTGGATTAAGGTGGGGATACGTGGTATGCTCCCTCTTATCACTCACGCTAAATAGTGTCACGAAGCAAGCTTATATTAATGCCAACAAAACCCTCTGCAAGAAAGAAAAAGAAATGATGACAATTAAGATCTGAGTTTAGGTAGTAAAATTGGCTAAGGGAGTGAAAGGATATTGGATGCATATTTCCTACACATTATGCACACTTCATGAACTTAGACTAGAGTTATATTGTTGCACTTGAATTACTATCTGCTTGGCACTGTGCAATGAGATTTCTGAGGGCAGCATTAGAATCAAACTCTGCTTGCTAGCATTTGTTGGCATGCCAAGTAAACTTTTGCTGAGGTATTATTTTCACTGTTTTTGTTTTTCTCTTCTCTTGCATTACTTGAGGACAAGTAATGAGCTGGGTTTGGGGGTGTGTTACCTCCTCAAGTACATTTAGTTGCATTAGTTTGTTAGTATCATGCATTTGCATTAAGGAGTTAGTTTGATGTCTATGCTTGTGCAAAATGTTGTTTTTATGGCATTTTCGCAGGTTGGCAAGGTGTTTGGCAGGAGAAACAAACGCAGAGACGCAGTTAGGAATGCTAAGGTGAATGCCAGATGCTGTGGGCACGAAAGGACCAGATGAGTGCCAAGCATCTATTGGCATGAGGTGCGCCAGTAGCCATGCCAAGAGAGGAAGAACCTCCAAAAAAATAGGATACACTTAGGCTCCTTAAAAATCGTATTTGGACAGCCTCCGAAAAATAGCGGATAAGGTGATTCCAAGTTGTGTTGGCAAGATTGTGCCAAGTTAGTGTGTCAGGACGGCCATGGCATGATGACGTCGGCCCTAGCTTGATAAGCTATCACACCGATTAGATGAGGCTTATCTCTTATCCTTGGAGCATTCAAATTTCAAATGAAGAGAGAGTTATCCTAATCCATTCCCTTGATCGCCTATATATACACGGCCCGATCAAGCATTGCGGGTGATTGATGAACGCGAGAGACCGGTGAAGGTCGAGGTGATTGGAGTGAGGTGTTGGAGCGGCGAATGACAGTCGGTGCAACCGAGGAAGGGTGGTTCGACTTCTTGGTCGAGAGCCTGGCGTGGAGGGCTGCATCGAGAGACCCATCTACTTATTCCTTTGGCACAAGTTATTTTTCTTTAGTTTTTATTATGATGGTGATGTTAAAAACGTTGATGGCTTTGATGGTTAACCCCCACACCATGAACTAATTTAATAGTTGGTGGGGGATGTTTTGGTTTTAAACGTTGGCTTTTATGCCTTAGTTCCTTTATAATAATCATACTTTTGGCAAAGTTTGCCTGTTTTGCATACTTCAATTTTTCCTAAGTACTATGCCAAAGCGAGAGCTGGCACAGTTAGCTTATTGCCTTCCAATATCTTAACAGACTTATGTTGGCAACGATCAAGTTGCTGAACACTTGGAAGAGAAGCTTCGAGAGAAGTCATTCAAGTAGATGAACTTACTTCGAAAGTGAAATCTACCCCCACAGAGTATAGATTGGTTTTTTAAATCAAATTGGTTTAAGGAAAACATGCACTATAGAGATATACGAGTTTTTACTTGGCCAGTTTAGGGCAATGACCATTGAGAGAGGCTTTGCTATTTTTGAATCTGCTCGGCAACCAATGCCAAAACAATTTTGCCAATAACGGCTGACATGAACCGCGTTGAAACTAGGCATTCCCTGCCAACAGTCATCATTTATTTGAAAACACCTTCCTTGCCAACGCTTTACTTCAATTTTTATTTTATTTTATTTTCTTAGTTTTAAAATCAACTTTTTCAGAAAACAATCTTTTCTTCCAAAACAAGTAACAATCAAGCAGTTGAATTGCAAGTCAATCTCTGTGGGATCGATACTCAGCTTACCAAGCTGTATTACTTGTCGACCGTCTATACGCACGCAAAATACTCTTGGCACTGTTTATCTTGCCCAAATACATACCATTTATACCTTTTGCCAGCATTCATTTTACACATCTCCCTGAGAGTCAACATTAGCCGACATACAAAAGAGAACCATCCAAGGTTGTAAGTACATTCATCTTGAAACTCTTTCTAGGCTTGGATTGTTAGAGAAGGTAAGAAATTTCTTTCATGCAATTGGTTGGATGAACTACATGACTATTACCTTTCCGATTTATGCCGAATTGTTATGGGAATTTTATGCTACCTTTGAGTTTAAGGATGAAGGGTGTGTTGATTTAAATGTTCATAATGTTATTAAATTTCGATTGATGAACAAACAGTTTTCTTTATTCATTACGGAATTTAATCTTACCATGGGCTTTATTTCTAATGATTATGCACTATCTAATAACTATATATGGAGCTTGTGTGACTATAATGCATATTTCGAGCTCGTAATCATCTTCCAAGAATGGTCGACGAGCACCTCGGGGTACAACCCAAGCCACTCGAAAGATTATGAACTCAAAGATCTGGCGCTAAAATACATCCATTAATTCCTGGCATATTCCTTCTCCGGTAGAGTGAACTCGGCAAGCATATTGAACAAAGCCGAATTTTTTTCTTTGGTGCATGGTAAAGGGGAGAAAATTAAACCTCGGCTATTGGTTCCGCAATAACTTGTTGCCGTAGAAAATCAGAAGAGTAAGCCTTTAATCATTGGTTCTTATATTTGTCATTTAGCTTTCAAAGACGGCTTGCTTGTCGTAAATACTAACCTACAGGTAATGAGACAAATGGAACCAATCAACATCAATTGCTTAAAAACAATGAAGATGCTCGATAAGGATGCAAGGGGGAACCTTGTCATGAAGTCTACTTATAGAACCACGGATGAAGCCTCCTCTTCGCAGGCCATCACCACCAAGCAGAGCCTAGCTCGCTTGGAATATCGGATGCAACGAGTTGAGGCAAACCAAAGGGCATTCTTCAAGCACGCGGAGTTTGACCCTCCACACCCCCTAAATCGTCGCATGCCGAATAAGGGAGCACTCTTATCCCTTAACTTTTTATTTGTATACTTTTATTTTCTGCATGTAGTTTAGGGAACAGTGCGGACAATTTAGGTTTAAGTGAGTGGGGGGTTAATTTGATGTGCTGAATTTGTGCTAGAACCATGTGATTTAATTGTGTAAAGTTGCATGCCTCTTGATGAATTTGATTATTACTTCCACATAAAAAAATTTCTTGAACTTAACATGTAGAATTTTTTTGAGAAAATTGGATCCCTAGGTAAAGATGATATTGATATGGGAAGTAAAATATGATTGATAAGATCTTGTTAGACTTGCAAATCGTTTCTCATATTAATTGATTTGATAGTCGGATGGATAAAAATTGGACACAACAAACCACTTTCTGAGACTTGAACCTTAACAAGCATATATCTTTGTGCTTTATATTTTTCTTCATTGAGTGATTGTCAAGTATGATTAGATTACTTCTAGAACATGCGATTTTACATAGGATCAAATTACTTGAGATGATTAAAGCACATAGGTATAAACCTTGAGCCAAAAAGCCTACCTTGATAAATATGACCATTAGAGAACCACTTTTGAGCCTAAGCCTTTTGTTTGGAAATTAACTACATCATAGGCCTAATTTCTTTTTTGTTGATTTCTCCAATTTGCACCCGAAATTGAAGAACTAAACACTTTCATTACTTTAAAAAGAGAAAAATCAAGCAAAAGAAAAAGAAAATGGGAGAAAATCTTAAAAAACAAGGAACATAAATCAAAAACAAAATTGTCTTGTTTGTTCAAAAATAAAATTCAAAAGAAAAGACAAGACAAGAAGTGTGAAAAAGATTGAATCCTTGTTTCTCCCAAAATTAAATTTGTCCAAAAGCTTGATACAAAAGAAAAATGAGTGTGAATTTCTTCGATTTAAAAAGCCTAAAAGTCTTTTTCATCACACTTTGTCCTAAGTCCTGTTATAACTAAATTCAAAGACCCTTTGATCATGTAATTCGATCCAACTAGTGGTGGAGATGTGATATATTTGCAAGCCTATTGTAAGTATCTTTTCATGCTTTGACTTGAGTGTTGTTGTCCCTTAAATATTTTGAGTGATATTGAGTGAATCTTTTGTAAGGGTGTTTGATTTTATTTCATCTCGACTTTATGATAATTAATTGGGATATTATTTGCTTGTGCTAATTTGCAAACCATGATTTATTACTTCCCTTATCCTTTCTTCATTACTCAAGGGACCCTAGATCTTGAATTTCAATATACTTGAGGACAAGCATAATCTAAGTGTGAGGGTATATGATAAGTCATTAATTTGCATGTTTTTCATGTATTAAATCATATGTTTTAGCACATTAATCTATCTTAAAGCCCTTAGTTTGGTTCCTATTTGGTTTTGCAAGTGTTTTTGGGCCTTAACGACATCTTATACGTAAAAGGCGAGTTTTAACACCATTTTGGCGTCATCGGGAAATCCTTCGCGCAAAACCAGTAGCACTAGCGAAATAAAGCATGGGCACGGCGCAAGACATACTTTTTGACTTGGAGGACAAGCAATCCTACTACAAGTGAACTTCTACTTTTACCATAATTAGAGTTGTTTAGGATTGTTGTATTTAATGTAAAGTCTTCCTCTTATTTTCACCTATAAATAGGGATCAGAAGGTGAAGGGAAATCATCCCAAGTTAGCTGAAACACTCTCCCTTTTCTTGTGTTGCCGCTGACCGCCATGAGTGGCTAACTCCCCTTTTTCTAGTCAAGTGTAGTTACAAGGATATTATTTTAAGTTTGTAGTGAGATTTCTTGTTCCCAAATTATCTTCATCTTTATGCAAGTATTTTCATATCTTTTGTGCTTAATCTTTATGTGTATATTTGGTTAAATATATACTACAACCAATTCAATGGTATTTGATAAAAGTGGTAAAGAAATTCGGGTTCGATTTCTAAAGATATGAATTCATGTTCTTAATAAGTTAATGGGTTCGAGCTTAGGAAAAATATGCGCTTTAGGTCTCTTGAGATCATTAATGTTATCTGATAGATTATAATTCTTTAGTGGTATCTAGGAATTTAATCTTGATAATAAGAGTTAATCTTTTAATGGTATGTAATTTATAAAAAAATTTATATAAAAAACAAAATTAAAAAAATTGATCGTGGGACAATTACCCAACCCCACCCACGTACCTTCGTCACTCTTTAAAAGGTACAAAATATTAATAATGTAGATAGGACAAAAAAATTTAACACCTAAAAAAACTAGATAATTTTAACACTTATAAAGCCCCACTATTTTCTATTATAATTTAATATCAACCACACACATCTATTCTTGATCTAAAGGCTAAAATTTGACATGACACCCACTTTTAATCCAAAGGCCATGAGTTAATCGTACATAAATATCATAAAAATTCTTGGGGCAAAAATGAATGCTTGTCGTACCCTAGGCTGCCGGCCATACTTTTCTAATTAGTTGGAGAGTAGATTTTTATTGATAAATGGAAAATTTTCCCATGGCCATCTAACTTTCACCCTTCTTACACAAGCTTTCAAACATTTTATTTTTCTTATAAAATGTTTAAAATCCACCCAAATTAATTTCAATAAAATCCGGTTTCTAAAAAATGTTTGAAACTGGACTGCTCGAAATTGCTCACTAAATGTTGTCCTTTGGAATTGTTTCTCGAAAATGTTTTCTCCACTCTTCGTTTCTCATTTTTCTTTTCAGTTCCAAGTTAGAGATTTGAAGAGAAAATTAAAACGATATTTAAAGAGGGATTGCAACTTAGATTTCATAAAAACCAAATATTTAAAATCAATTTCTCCGCGCACGAAAATACCGAGTTCATACAACATTGCAAAGAAACCTCAACAATAAGATTTCGTTCTTATTTATATGTAGCAGCAAGAATGTTATGGTCCTAACGCACATATTCTATTAGTTTGTCAATTGTCTAGTAATGATATGACTGTATTTGTCGAGCTATCACATCTGTTAATTATCATATTAATGACCAATAACGTGAAGTGTGATAAGTAGTCAAAGTGTGACTGTATTTCTTAGCCAAGTTATTATTACACCGAAGGCTTGAAAATATATGGAAATTAGGAAGGGCCCTTAAAATCACATTTTCATTCAAAAGTGGCTAAAGAAGTTATAAATGTGGTTGGTAATCTCGTCTGGTTTTTCCATGTTGATGAAATGCCCAACTCCTTCCAATACCACCACTTCCTGCAAAGAAGGCACATCTTCTTTGAACCCACCACCGTGAATGTAGTCCTTCATCCCCGGCATGTTGTAAGCCAGATCCTTATCACCCACAATGAACTTGGCTGCTGTTTTCACCCCACAACCCATCCATGGTGCCAACAGTTCCCAATTCCTGCCATTTAAAACAAAATCAATCGACTTATTAGATTACTTCTGGATCGAGTAAACTCAGACTGTATCGGTCAATTTCATGTCAAGTTCATCGAGTCATATCATGTACCAAGTCAAGATTCAACCACGAGGAGAATTAAAACGAATTACAATGATCGCAAAACTATCAATAGCTTAAAATGCAATTAAAGCACCAAAGTTAGGGGCACTTGCTCCTCCCACGTTGAACGTGCATCCGTCCCCGAGTCAGATAATTATGGGTCTGAATCATTTCATCATGCTCAAGTCATTCTGAGTTACTTGTTGGAATTATTTCAGATCCGGACTAAACGAATTCAGATTATTGACTTTTTATACTCAAATTGGATTAAAATGGGTTTCCAATTTACATCCAAGGATCGAATTTTCATGTTCAAAACATAAATTCTAATCAAACCCAGATTGTTTTTACTGACTAAAATTGGAACAAGAAATGGATTGTGTAGGTAATACCTGTAAAGGTTCCGGTAATAGTTGAGTGGACCGTTGAAGCCGCCTTTCTGGAATTTATTGACATAGAAATTAGCTTCTTCCTCCGACAACCACCGCGGCAGCGTGATCGGTTCATCTAATGAACGTTTGAACAACTTCCCTTTCGGCAACAGAACTGGGAAATCAGTCAGAAATTCCTTCACCACTCGTTCTGCACCGATCTCTGCAAATTCACCTTCGATTTCTCCGACCTCCTGTAATGCATACATATATAAATCATGCAAAAACCGAGTTGAAACACGAGATTAATCAAATGTTTTGACGCCAAAATCGTAAAATAAGTTTGATAATTTGACCTGAAATCTGGAGACGTAATGATCGTTGCCGTAAATAGCTCTCCAGGCATCGAGCGGGTTCATTTCCCGACTCAGCCGAATAAACGGCACGCTCAAGTTCACCACAGCTTTCACTTTATCAGGCCTAAACATACACAAATACCAAGCCATGTAAGCTCCCCAGTCATGCCCTACAACAAACACCTTGCGTTCATCGGGAGCCACCAAATTTATAAGCTCAACCAAATCGCCGATTACGTGGAAACAGGTGTAACTCGCCACTGAGTCGGGGGCATCCGAGTCGCCGAAGCCTCTTAAGTCGAGGGCCACGGCTCGGTAACCCATTGAAGACAAAGCGACGATTTGGTGACGCCATGAATACCAGAGCTCCGGGAAGCCGTGGAGGAGGAGAATCACCGGGCCTTCCCCCTTTTCAGCTAAATGCATGTTTATGCCATTCACTTGAACTACTCTGTGCTCTATCCCTTCCATTTTCTCAACTCTATTAAGCTTAATTTCTGGTTTTCTATTTCATTTAGTTCCAAGTACAGCAAACCAGTTTATACTTAGAGTAAAGACGATACAATAGGACGAAATAATATGATTATAATACGATATTGAGTAGAAAATTGGATGGCTGAGTTGAACAGGTCCAGCTATTGATTTTCTTCAACTTTGAAAAAGAATAAAATGACAGAAATCGTGAAAAATTAATCGGACAAACCAAAGAAGTCAAGGATAAAAACAAATTGAATTGTTATTATCGCACAAATAGTCAAATCGCAAGATTCAATGTTCACGAGACGAGACCAAAAGATACACGTAATTAGAGACGGAGACCGAGGTGTTGGCAGCCGCGCTCTTAATTTTTTTTTTTAATATTTAAATTTTTTATAATTTTTATATTTACTATTAATAATTTAATTTTACATATTTAAAATTTTATAATTTTACAAGAATACTTTTAATATAAATTCATGATAGTTCATGCTTTTATAAAATTTTATTTTCGTTTCTGCACGCAATTTCTTAAGACAAATGGTTTAACCTAAGAAGAACTTAGGTTTGGTCATATTAAATTTTTTTATTAATGGGAAAATTAAACTATTATATTATTATTATAATAATCATAGACGTTATGTTGGTCCATAGAGGTATAAATATTAGTTATAAATTTTAAAATTATTATATATTTAAATCCAACAAGTATTTTAATAAAAAATAATATTCATTCTAAAAAGTAAAATACGATTTCAAATCATTTTATCTACATGTGCATGTGTTTTGTCAAAAGTCAACATTTCACTTAAATCATGTGATTTACTCTTATATTTTTTATTATCAATATAACGTCTAGATTGTTTTGATTCTTTCTCAACATTAAATCAGATAAGATATTAAACATTTTAATATGTTCGATCCCAACGCGTTTACATCGAGGACCCATGCTAAGTGCTAACTAAACATATAGATAAAAAAAAAGGGTAACATTAACATATACTGTTTTCTTTTCTCAAATAATTCGTTCTTAGGATTACTGACCATACATAATCTCTTCCACTTTATTGGTACAACACTTGGATGTTAGCCAAGTTTTTATTACACAAACGGCTAAAAGAAAGCTTAAAAGTTTTCTTCAATCAAACTGGCGAAAGAAGTTATAAATGTGGTTGGTAATCTCGTCTGGTTTTTCCATGTTGATGAAATGCCCAACTCCTTCCATTACCACCACTTCCTGCAACAACGGCACATCTTCTTTGAACCCACCGCCGTGAATGTAGTCCTTCAGCCCCGGCATATGATAAACCAGATCCTTATCACCCACAATGAACTTGGCCGGTGTTTTCACCTCACAACCTGCCCACGGTGCCAACAGCTCCCAGTTTCTGTCATTAAATACAACATCAACCCGAGCTAAGAAACAACATATTCATGCTACATAGTAGTTAGCTTCTTCCTCCGACAACCAGCAAGGCAATGTGATCTGTTCATCTAATGGACGTTTGAATAACTTCCCTTTCGGCAACAAAACTGGAAAATCAGACAGCAATTCCTTCTCAACTCTGTCCGTACCAATCTCTGCAAATTCAGCTTCTATTTCTCCAGGTTTCTGCAATTCATACATACATACATACACACATTTAAGGCAAATCCAGTGCCAGATCTTAGTGAACTGAAACGTGGATTAAAATTATGCTTTAATTAAGATAAACATGGAATTTACCTGAAATCTAGAGATGTGATCATCATTGCCATAATAAGATCTCCAGGCATCAACGGGCTTAATTTCCCGACTGAACCGAATAAACGGTACACTCAAGTTCACCAAAGCTTTCACTTTATCAGGCCTAAACAAACACAAATACCAAGCCATGAAAGCTCCCCAGTCATGCCCCACAACAAACACCTTGCGTTCACCGGGAGCCACCACGTTTATAAGCTCAACCAAATCGCCGATTATGTGGAAGCAAGTGTAACTGGCGACTGAGTCGAGGGCATCCGAGTCGCCGAAACCCCTAAGATCGGGGGCCACGGCACGGTAACCAATGGAAGACAAAGCGACGACTTGGTGACGCCATGAATACCAGAGCTCCGGGAAGACATGGATGAAAAGAATCACCGGGCCTTCCCCTTTCTCAGCTAAATGAATGTTTATGCCATTCACTTTAACTATTCTGTGCTCTATCCCTTCCATCTTCTCAGCTCATGATTTCTGGCTTTCCACACTCATCCATTAATGGGATGGAAATCATCTTTATTTTTATGGGTAAATTACATGAAATACCATTAAATTTTAATTTTTGTATCAATCATACTACTGAATTATAAAATAATACATAAAATAGCACTAAACTTTGTTTTTTTGTTCAATTCAAGCACTCGACCGTTAAATTGTAACGGACTGTTAAAATTCTAAAACGGCGTCATTTGATCATAGTTCTTTTTATGCTTAAGATAGGCCAAAACGACGTCGTTTTGTTAAAAAAATTTAAAAAAACATTACATTTTAGGAGGATTAAATTAAAGACCTCTAAAGAATATAGGTATGTGTAAAATAAATTTTACACAAAATGTGTATCAATGTTTTACTCTCTTTTTTATTTTCATGTGTGCCCCTCCACTTAAAAATAGACACGTGGATTGATTTTTTTATTATTATTAATGATAAATTTATAGTTTATTAACATTAATTCACTTTTTTTTAGTATTAGTTTAGAAAAAGGTATAATGCCAAAAAAAAATAATTTTAATATTTGATTGGGTAATATATTGTTTTTTAGATGTTTTAATTCTCAACTTTTTATTTTAAATCAAAATTTTTTTCTAAGAGTGAAAAATTTTTAATCAACTAAAAAATAAATGATTTAAAATGATGTGACAAACATGCATAATAGTGTACGCTGACATAATAATGTCATGCAGACAAAAGTGCTAACTTGAGAGAGACATTAGTCAAAAAAATTATAAATTTATCATTTTGTCAATTTATTTCAAGTTGTTTATTGTTAATTGGTTAATAATTTTAATCTAAAATAAAATATTAAAAGTTAAAATAGTTCAAAAAAAAGTTAAAGTGATTATCCAATCCAACATCAAAAATAATCTTTAACATTTTACCTTTTAAAAAACAGAGATGGAGGCACGTGGCTTTCAGCTTGAAAGAGTTATTTGCTTCAGACTCCTCAGATACCTTATTGTTGGGCAAAAAATAGCCATACAAAGGAAGTTAACAATAACATTATCTATGAATGAGAATCACATGGACAAGAACACGTGTTGCACATGAGCAAAAATGCATACACACGGATATGGTTGAAGCGATTTGTTCTTAATGCTATAAGATTTTTTTATAATTATTTGTATTTTGATTTATTGATTTATATATTATAAAGATTCATTAGGGATAATTATTTTAAATTTATTCATTTCATTCGTAATGTTAGAATTTTTATATTTATAATATTAATTTATTGGAAATTGTAATAGATTTAATATGTTATTCAATATTGAAATTTATTATCGTCTTCTTACATGTACCGAAAAACTTGTGTAAGAATATACTATTCTCTTTACCCAGTGTTAATAAAATGATCATTTGGAGATTCATTATGTAACCCCTCGACCCAGCCTAGACGCCAGACCGAACCGAGCGAGTTATATTGGGTTTGCTGAAATAAACTCAGAAAGATTAAACTCGAATCACGTTTATTTTCTTCTTCTTTTATCTTATATAGAAGCAACATATTAACCTATGATGTGCATACTGGCAACAGGTGAAAACTTAACTCAATCGGGCGTCGAATTGACATCCAACTGCACTCAATCGTAATTTAGGGATTAAATTGCAATTCTAGAAAATTACAAGGACTTAACTCATTTGGAAATTAGCAATCCTTAATTATTTAAATTACATGTTCATAGGTCAAATACCAGTTTAAAACAACCATCTCAACTCATCCATTTGCATACATATCAATTAGGGACCAAAACGAAAGAATATTAAAACATCATACTTCACTTTAACCAACTTAACTATTGGCCGTATCGGTACACAAGCTAGTGTATCAGTACAATTATACATTTACAAAACTCAGATTTCAGTAGCTCAAACTAGTATCGAAACACTCTGTGTACCGAAACGCCTAGCCAAAACATTTAAACTCGTACCGGAACGTTTGCTCGAGTACCCAAACAGACCCCCAAAAATCACTTACATGTTTCGGTACAGGATCAAGCGTATCGAAACGCCTGGACCTATAATGTCCCAAATTGTTGGTTTAACATGCTTTCAAGGATTCAAACTTATTCTAACATACTCACAAGTCACAATATTACTAAGGATCAAGCCTTATCATAACACCATAGAAACATCATCAAATCATGGCATTATGCTTCAAAAGGTAATCTAGAGGCATGCTTCCTATAAACCAAACTATTCAACATTCAAAACATAAAATCAAAAACCATAACCAACATAAGAGGCCAATTACAAATCCAAAGCAACATTACAACATGCTTAAATAGGGAGTTCCTCAAAAACCCTCCCAAAATCAACAATGAAACTCTATTGCCTTTATTACTACAAGTTTAGTTTGAAACGTACGTTCAATAGCCAAAGTCCCTGGATATCCTTCGCTTGCTTGCTGCCTCTAATCCTTTAGTTCCCTGTATCGATGGACAAAGAGAGTGTAAGCACACAAAGCTTAGTGGGGATTGTACAAACAACACACCATTAATGCATTTTAAGACCATTTTCCAAAGCCACATTGAAATCACCATTTCAATCATCGTATAAAACATCATACCTTAAAAACCATGCACTTAACACTTTCAAAAACTAGCATATTAAACTATATGCAACATGTATCATGGATCAACAGCAAATCTCATTGCTAACCTTTGCATGCATAACAACCCATATGCAAAGCTTAAAAAGTAAACATGTATAAACCAACATTAACATTAACAACCATTAACAACAATTATATTGGCTTTCAAGTGATTATAAAACAAGTTCCACTTTTCAAAATATTACATCGAATACACGAATTCAACAAGTGTCTACTAAACACTTCATGTCATCTTAACCGGAATTATAGTACCACTTAAAACCCGGGGATACCAACCCCAATCGTCGGTTAGATGCATAATCCACTAACGAGAGTTTTCGGTACCATTTAACCCCTCGACTGTTAAGGTACTCGTGGTGGAGTATTCGGTACACATAAACCCTTCAACACCCGAGGCGACTTATTTATATCAATCCTTTGGCCGGCCGCATATATCCGATAAAATTTTAAACCACATCACTTGACAATATAATTCATTATTAATCATGTACCTCACTGTTTTTATATGCATCAAATCAAAACTATTTCCAAAGCATTAAACCATGCTTTAACAAGTATTCCAAATACTTACATGGATCATTTACCAAATTCATCCATCATCATTATATGATAAAAAATAGTATAAAACACACTTTAAATCATGCTCAATAATAGTTACCATGTAATTCAAAATAAGTGCATAAAAACCATTTCATTAAAGCACGACCGAGGGAGAAATCTTTTTATACTTACTTCCAAGTTTAAACCAGTGTTTCAAGCTAAGTTTAAACTCCCAATATAAGCTTTAAACTATTTCAAAGCTGAAATCCACGTTCTCACTCACCAACAACGCAAAGTTTTATTCGCCAATGCGAAAATAAGCGTCTGAAGCCCCCGAAGCTTCACCAACAACCTTATGATCGCTCTCCCTTATTTTAATCACATAACAACAGAGGATTAATGCATCATCATGCAATCACAATCCCAGCAACACTACTCCTCAACTCTGCCTCATTAAAACCATCAATCGCTACCCAAAAATAGCCAAAAACACTATCCCATAACATCCAAACATTACCCAGCTAAGTTTAATCCATAAATTAACTTTAATTGACATCCAAAAACAATCCTTATACCTCCAACATACATTAAACCTCCACAACTCCTAAAAAACACACAACTAACAACCTAGAAAATTAGAGATTCACATAGCCTCAGGATTCCAATGTTAAAATCAATCTATTAACATTATAAGACATCAAAATCTCGATTAAAATTAATCAAAAACCTAACAAAACAGATCAAATTCGAAAATCACATAACCTCGTCAAATAAACCTTGATTTAATCAAATTCCATAATTAAATCATAGAAAACATTTATATAGAGTCAAGAACTTGAGAATTTCAATAAAGAATATTTGATTAGAGGAGAGAAATAAAGATCACCTCTAGCACTTGACTTTCCCCTTAATTGGCAAGATTTGAATGAAATCTCCAAGGTTTGATGTAGAAATCAAGAGTAGTAATGAAGGAAACAAAAAGAGAAATCAAGAGAATCAAACTCTGATCATTTAGGAGTAGAAAATCTAGTTTGGATGCTGAGAAAATAGAGAGAAAATTGAGAGCAAAAGTAGTTACGTAAGAAAAGTTATTTTAACCAAACAAACTCATTTTTTTATTAAATCCCTTTTATTTCCCATTAATTTCTAATTAAAACCAATATAAATAGCCTTAATTAAGGTAAAAATATGATTAAAACCTTTAGGTAAATTAGCTCCTTAAAGATTCAAAGTTTTGACTTTTTTCAAATCAGTCACCAAAAAATAGTTTTCAATCATTACATTTTGGTCACTAGCCAAAATGTCACATTTCCAAACCTCATTTTCCAAAATTGATTTTACAAAAATATACATATAATAATCAATGATTTTTAGATATTTCCCCAAATATTTTCTCACTCAAAAATATTTAATCCGATTTAAATTATGAATTTGACTCGAATCTCTAACCCAGTCCACCGAACCATCTAATCAGCCTACAAACCTCTAGGCCCAAAATCAGGGTGTTACAAATCTCCTGCACTTAGAAAATTTTGTCATCGAAATTTTACCTGAAGGAAATAAATACAAAATTTATTTTAACATGTCTGTTTTGCTCTCTCACGTAGCCTCCTCAACTCCCCGATGTCGCCATAACACCTTTACAAGTTCAATTGTCTTACCATGAAGAACTTTTCTGCTAGAACCAAGGATCACTACTGGTTCCTCATCATAGGAAAATTTTGATTGCAAGCCAATATCCTCCACCGACATAACATACGATGGATCTGACCGATACCTCCGCAACATCGACACATGAAACACGTCATGAATCTTCTCCAACTGAGGAGGTAACCTCAAACGATAAGCAACATGACCAACTCGATCTACAACCTCATACAATCAAATAAACCTCGAACTAAGCTTACCCTTACGTTCGAACCGCATTACCTTCTTCCAAGGCAACACTTTCAAGAACACACGATCACCACAAACTTGAAGTGAGGCACGGTGTCACACAGCCTCGGGAACCTACACTCTGAGAGAGGCCCGATGTCACACAACCCTGGGAACGTACACCTGTATTCGACATCTTTCCTCAAGTATCATCAGATGAGGCCTGGTGTCACACAGCGTCAGGAACGTACATCCAGCATCTCTAACCAAGGTGTTGCAACACTCTTTCTCTGGGTATCTATATCCTATCAATCAAAGGTGACTCAACCACACAAGTGCCATACTTGGCATGTAACAACACACGATCCACCAAGAACCTCTATGGTTGTATTACAAACAAGTCACTCAATATTTACTAATTTATTACTTATTAGGCTCATATATAATTAATCTCATTCATTAACTCCATTAAACCGTGTTATCACATTTATTCGAGGCGTAATTCAATGATTAATATTCACATCGATTTTCATCCTTAACTTGCACTTATAGATTATTTAACGTATCGGGTACCGATACTCATACACGAGTATCGATACGATACCTTCGGGTATCGGTACTCTCACATATACTGATACTAAAACTGTTTACTGTAAATCTTTAATTTCCATAATACCGATACGGGTCGACCCGTACCAATACGACCCCTAATCGAATATCGGTACGGCCAAAGCTCGTATCAATACTCTATTCACGAGTTTGTACAATTTCCTCAACTTGCGATATTAAAATGCTTATTTGATTCCTAAAGCTTATGAAAGTCATTAAGGTTTATTTACTAACGCATTCATTCAATTTACATTACTTACCGGCTTTATACTCATATATTGAATATTACCATTATTCATCTCTTACACAGTTTCCATCAAATACATTAATCTATTCAAACAAGTAAACAAGGCATCACGATTATCCATAAACCAACAATCATCCAATATCACACAAGCATCACAAACGACGCTACATGGTCTCTAAGTCTCCACTAGTCTCATCATATCCATAACATCAACATGCATCTCATAAATATATCAAGTCTCATGATACTGGTCTCACAACATTCTTATTCATCGTCTACCTATTTTGTGAACACTAACCAGCAAGGCAATTACACTTATGATGCTCATAAAGCATTTCGGAGTTTGAGGTATACTAACCTTAAGCCGATATCACTAAAATCCTCATCCATGCTTCCCGAATATCCCCCTTGATCCGATATTCGATCCCGAATAATCCTCATATGTCAATTAATACTATAAGTAACACCTAATCACTTACTTTAGTGAATTTGAAGCGTCAAACGCGTAAAAATAGGTTACTGGGTTCAAATTTTGCAAAACGAACTACGTCATTAGATTCGAAACATCGAGAAACCACCGGGTAGGGTCCCCTAAAAAAAGTCAACGTCTTGGTCAACGCGACTCGGTCAACGGCGGCTCGGCCTGGCAGACTAGCTCAATTCAATCAGCTTGGGTCGGCTTAACAGGTTGGCTCAGTCTAACTAGCTCAGCCCAACCGGCTGATTATTTCACCTCAGTTGTTGGAGCACGCCCACACGCAGGCGGTGGCCTCTAGTGGTCGTACAAAACCAACGAGCTCCATATCGGCTTGTCTTCGACCAGTGAGTCTAACGGTGGTAACAGCTTACGGCGATGGAGGACGAATGATGGCATTTGAGCAATTTTGATTCTTTCTCCTTCCCACATTAACGAGTAACGACGACGACGACATGGCGACCACTGGCAAACGCGTCTTGGCGAACTCTCTTGATGACAGTGGCGGTGTCGATAAAGGCAGCTCGGACAACGGTAGATCGGGGTCCAAACGCCAACTCCTTCACTTTTCTCTCATTCTTCTATCTCTCCAACATAACCCCACTTTTTTTTCTTTTTTCTATCTCCCCAACCTATCTTCCTTTCTTCTTCCACCAACCACACATTTAAAATTTAAACCTTCTCTTCCAAAATTAATGGCCCCTCTAAAAGCTCTTAACTTAATCTTCAAAGATAAAGACCCAATCCCGGGCCTGAGGCTCGATTCATTAACCGGAACATTAGGTCGTTACAAATTCACATACACCCATGTCTAGACTTATAACAAATAGGTAACACGAGTTTAAGGAGTTGTCCTAATAAAAGGTAGTGTGTTTTGTCTTGAATGATTCAAATTTGAATAGTTTAATTTGTATTAGGTTAGGATCCACTTACACTTTGTAAAACTCAATTACTTTTATACTTTTTTGGACCGTTGAATGAAAGGTAATAAATTGCTAAGATTATTTTCGTATCTTTATTTTTCATGTGATAATTTTCATATTTTCTACTATTAATCTCAATCATCCATTTACCTTCATCCAATAGTCCAATAAAAATGTAAAAATTTTTAAATTTTACATAGTGTAAGAAGATTATATCTCATTTGTATATATACTACATTTATTATTGTGTTTTTATTTTGTTCACCACGTTATCTTTTTACTAACTAAAATTATATTTTGTTTGTATTCTGATATTTACCGTTAAAAATCACAATAGAACTGATGTGATACAAAAAAAAAATAGTACGTGGGTTTTATGTTATTCTCTAACAACAAACGATAGAAGTATTAAAATAAAAATATATCGTAACATAAAATATCATTTTAGTAAAAAAAATTATTGAATGATTAAAACAGAAACACACATGAATGGTTGACACAATCCTTTGTGCAAAGCAATAAATTCGTTACTCGAAAGAATTATATATTTTCCAAGATTCATTTCGTGAATAAATGAGAAATCCTTACACCGAGATAGTTCACGTCTGGATCAGAAAACAACGGGAAAGCTTGTCAAATTCTCAAACATAATTTGATATATGATTTTAATATTTAATGGAACTTGGAGATTGATTTCATCAGGAATTTCCAGGTGGATCCAATGAGAAACTCCTTTCATCACAACTGCTTCTTCAAGCATCGGCACATCTCTTTTGAACTCTCCATTGTGAATGTAGTCCTTCATTCCCGGCATCGCGTACACAAGATCAAGGTCGCCCGTTACGAACTTCACCGGTACCTTTATTTCACTCTTCCACCACGCCGCCGTCAGTTCCCAGTTTCTAATCTCAAAGAAATCCAGAAAAAAAATCAGTTAGTTATCAATCAGTATAATTTAGGGGGGGGGGGATAGGAATGGAAACCATACCTGTCAAAGTTGCGGTAATAGTTGAGAGCGCCGGTGAAGCCGGTTTTCTCGAACTGGGCGGCGTAGTAGTCGGCGTCTTGCTGTGACATCCATGGCGGCAAGTCAACCGGAGCATCCGATGGATGTCCGAACAGATTTCCCTTTGGTAAAAGAAGTGGATCAGGCACCCGGTACGATATCAGCTCCACCACCGCTCTTCCTACACCGATCTCGGCAAACTCCGCTTCCATTACTCCAGGTTCCTGCATTAATCTTACTCTTGACTCAGAGTTTGAACATTTGTGCTAGATTTTTTTATACAGGCAGATAGACAAAGGAATTGAACCTGAAACCGGGCGATGTAATGGTCATTCCCGAAGAAAGCTTTCCAAGTCTCGACCGGTTTAAACCGGGGATTATAAGGAATAAACGGCACACTCAAATTGAACAACGCTTTCACCCGATCCGGTCTGAACAGGCACAGGTACCAAGCAATCAGGGCTCCCCAATCATGACCCACGACGAACACCTTGTCCTCCTTCTCCGGCGGGGAAACCGCATCCAGCAGCGCGATGAGATCCCCCACCAGGTGGAAGCAAGTGTAGTCGGAGACACAATCCGGCGCATCGGTCCCGCCGTAGCCGCGGAGGTCCGGAGCCAAAGCACGGTAGCCGAGGGCGGCTAAAGCAGTGATCTGGTGACGCCATGAGTACCAGAGATCGGGGAAGCCATGGAGGAAGAGAATGAGTGGGCCTTCCCCTTTCTCTGCAATGTGCATGTTTATGCCATTGACGCTCAGTGTTTTGTGCTGAATCCCCTCCATCTCAATTCCTTTTTCACTGTCTACCACTTTCTTAGGCTCAAAGCTTTCCGTGTTCGTGTATATATATAATCCAATGTGAGATAATGATAAATAAAAGGAAGACACAAATGTACAAAAAACGATATTAAAAAAATGATTAGGAAAAAATAAAAAGGTAGAATTAGGTATATGGAATCTAATAGCTATAAGACAGCTCTTGTCTATCCTTTGAGGAATAATTCTAGAATCCAATTGAATCTAAGATATGAAAGATTGGTTTACGTTATGTAAGAAACACATGTATATGGGATATTAGATATTGACTAGTTCTATACGAACTCAAAATAGATCTAATTCAGCCCACTATTGTGGAGTTAGATAGGGATTCCAATAGAAGAATAGAAGTTTAATTCAAATATTTAGTCAACATCCTTTAAGCACGGAATGTCGCGACACAAATATCGAAATTAATGAATACCTCTCTTTTTATGATTTAAATTAACTAACATGTAAATTAAATGGGCCAAATGATAACAAATGAAGATGGATGTCACAAAAAGGCTTGAAAATTAAACATGCCAAGGTCCACTAAAAGTCCTAACCTAAACGGCCCTCGTTATGGAATTTTAATTGGTGATCCAATTATTTAGCTAGGTGAATCTAATATTAGCCTAAATTAATTAAACCCTAAAATCCAGAAGACCCTAATAAGTTATGGATTATCTTGTAACATGGTAATTAATTCGATCGGTTCTAGACTAGTATCCCAATAAGCCAAGAACATTATTTAAGAACTAATCAAGTTAATCAGGGCCTTAATTAAGTGCCAATCTAATCTCCGTATTAATTTTATCTTAAAGGCAATTATGAAGTCGTTCAACTAACTTGACGAACTTAACATTTACCCCAATAAGACTAGGACAAATTTAAGTTGATTAAGCTAGTTCAAACCTGAATTCTAACTAAGGCTCTCAAAAATTCTAATCCTAAATTAATTTAAAGATCATGCCCTATAAGACGAGCACACGATTTTAAATTAATTAAACTAATTTTGCTTAATCTAATTTAAGAAGCCTAAACTAATAAACCCAAAGCCCAAAAGACCAAATAGCCCAAGTTTCCAAACTTAGCCCAAGAAGAAAGGCCCAAATCTCCTAAACCCACATAGGCTATGTTTGAATTTCAAGACCTAACTATGTACACTTTAAACATATCATGTTTAATTAAAAGAAACTTTTAATATCTATATGTCTAAAGCAACATGCTTTAAGTTGTTTTTTATTTTTATTTTAAAAAAGTATTCATATTGCATTAAAATACACGTGTAATAAACTCTACATAGGGCAAATATGTATATTGTAACAAAAGACAAAGTATAAAATCTAATAAGCACATTCAAATAGTAAAATGAAGTGTTGGTAAACTATAGACATAGGCAAATTGAAATAAAATGCATGCATTAAAAGGAAATTAAACACTGGAAGGGACCAAATTATAAAGAAACAAAATTTCAGAGACAAATGTAAAAGAAAAAAGAAAATGGGGTGTAATTGCGAACTGGTGAGACTTTGGAGGACCCAAACGGTGATTAAAAAAGGCGGAATGGCCTCTATCCCGCAATTAGACCAATGCGGAGGGATCAAATGGGTTATTTACCAAAAAGACAAATAAACTATCCCTGAAGCGTAGATCCTTCCCAGATCTCGGGTCATCGTGCGGGTATGGGAAGCATCCTGAAACGACAGTGTCTATTCTAAGCCGATGTATATATTCTCTTTTTACACCAACTTATTAACTACTTACACAAATTGGGGTCAATTTTAAACTTTTTTTAATTTTAGTGACCAAATTGTAAATTTTACAAATTAAGGGTCGTTAGCTAAAATTCATATTACCATACTAAAATTAAACTTACTACTTATTAGCCTGTGCAATTTCATTACTAACGGAGGTCATTTACCTATCTGATTAGATGATACAATATTTAGTGACCATTTTATAAATTGTTCAAGATTGTTTTTATTCGGATTAACCTATCAAACGATTTCCAAACCTTACCAGATTTTACCAGCAAGCTAATAATCAGTAACTCTATAGCACACCAAATTTTAGAATATTTTAAACCCATTTAATCTTCACAATTTTAAGTTGAACATGCCTTTTTAATCGTTTTTAACCTTATCTAACATATCATTTAAACTCCTTTAAGGTTATTACAACTATAGACAATATACACATAACAAAATGGGTAGGTTGAACATCTTTAGGTCCTATGCCACCTTACTAAGAGTTGTATAGATGATGTGACTTGCAACCGCAACTACACGATCGGAACTCGAAATGCTTCAAGGTCCTAAATGTATGAGACATATGAATATTAGGCTTACATAACCTAGTGATGTAGTCATAACGAATGTAGAACAAATTGCTATTGACATGGATGACATAGTGCATGCTTAGATGACATGAATATATCACAAATCATATACATATAAATTTCATGCTTAAGCCAAATGTCATTTTTATAAATCAAGAGTATGTAGCATTTCTTTGGACATAGCAACTAACGGATACACAGATCCCCCTGTACACCACACATATCGAAAATAGGCTGTAGCTCCTAAATCTCTTACACAATCCAACCTTTTCTCCTCATATATGGGCCGTAGCCCCGGACCGTAGTCCAACCCTTACATAGTAAGCTCAAATAACGTTATGGCATGCCAATTGTATCCAATATTTACAAGTGTCCAAGATTACGTAATTCATCATAAACTTACCTTTGCACTCGTGGGGCGTATCGTATCGAATTTTAATTTGAGCCTTTAGCTCCACAAATCATATCATAGCATATTAGGTCAAAGTTTCACATATAAAAATATTTTGAATATCACATACGAAATTACAACATATCAAACAACGTTGAGAACTTACCGTGCTCACCACTAGAAACCACATATACTCTACTTAAGCGCTTAATCAAATGCAAATTTAAACATAAAATAAATGCAATGGGATGACACCTATCATATCCCTTGACACAACTACACTCACCAGGTCCAAATTTATAATTCATCTCATATAGTCGAATTAGCTAATAATTTGAACCTCTCTACTTAGAAGATTTGACTATGTCGTGCCCTTCAACATTTAAATAAAAATAAAATAAACGTATATTCAATCATAATTTCAATACACATAACGTTTCTTAACTTGTAATGACATCTATATTCGAATTAAGATTTAGGGTTGCTTATCCAATTCTAAACTTTTTTCTCCACTTATTCGAATAGCACTCAAGTGCTTCTTTTCTCCCTTCATTTTACAATTGCGCAACACCCCTTATTTATACTTAAATGACCGACCTCCCTATTGTTTTCTCCAAGCTCCACGTAATGCTGGAGTGGTGGCAAAATTTTAGCACACCCATGCCCACGTGGTGGAATGCAACAAGGCCTATGGCCACCTTGTGCTATGTTTTCCCAAACGTGGGAAATCCACGGCAAATTCTTTCAATTTGAAGGAATTAGAATTAGCCGTGGCCCGTGGGTCTCCTTTTTAATAATATTTAATAAATTGTTACAGTTAACCCGAATAACCTTCATTGTTTCAAATTAGATAAAAGATCGAGCAAATTACATCATTCTAACATAATCGGTATAAAATATTCGATCATCGGAATCTAATTTTGACTAGACCAATTTTCAGGGTGTGACATGAGTTGTTTTAATATTAATTAAATGATGACTATTTTACAAAAGATTTTAAAATAGTAATAATGACAATTTTGTAAAAAGAGATTAAAATGGTATTTTTAATTGAATTATTAAATTAAATAAAAAATATTTTTTCCTACTTATTTTTAACAAAAAGAAGTTGAAGGTCAATTTTCTAAAAAATGAGAAAAACATTTCTAAGATTTCTTTCAATTTTCTCTCATTTTTTCCAAACAAAACTTAAGAATTTCTTGATTCCTAAATTATTTCTATTCTAATTTCTTCTTTATTTATTTCTAAACAATTGTGAATTAAGGATTTTGATATCTACATCATCTCCACTATTTTTCTTGTCGGAAATCAAGAGAGAAGTTCATCTTCAAGTTGGTTTTTCATCAAGCGAGGTGAGAAAATGTTCTTTAATGATTTTTATATGATTTTGATTCTTAATCTATAATTTCTCATGCTTTGAGATAATTAAAATGAATTTCTAATGAAATTATTATATTTCAATAAATTTTCTCATAAATTTTGATTAGATTAGAGTAATCTAATGATTTTTATGGAGTTCTAATATTTTGTGCATGAATAAATAATCTAAAGTTGATTTTATAAGTTAATTTTCGGAATTAATCTAATTGATTAAATTTAAATTTAGATTCTTGATCGGAGAGTTTAATAGAATGGTTAGTTGAATTATTTGATCATATATGAGAATGCACCATAAGTGTTTGATTAATTTCACGTAAGGAATAAAAGAGAGCGGCCACTGTGCGGTGTGTGGGGAATACCCGAATCAGGGCAGCGGCCCAACAAGTCCATGGCGCTATTTGCTGCCTATGTTAGTTCGCCATGGTTGTTTGTTGATAAAGAATATATATATATATAGTGGAGGGGTTTTTCAAGGGATTGAACAGAGAATGCGTGAATTAAAAAAAAAAAGAGAGGAAATAAGGGTGTTAAACTGAAACAGAGCAGTGTCGTATGTAGTGAAGGAATTTGTTTTGATTCGTGCTTGTGAGTCAAAAGCTGTTACGAATGTAGATTGGATGGTCGAAGGGTTTAATTAAGTGGTTATTTTGATGTGGTCCAATTTATGTTAATCCTTGTATTTTTTGTGAAAGATGACAAGTGTCCGGAAGATTTTTGATTAGACGTTGAGGCATTGGCGTTGAGATGTTGGTATCGAGACGGTGTCAAGTTGGCGAGTGAAAATATAAGTTGGTTCTTCTAATAAAGTTTGAACTAAAGTTTGGGAGTTTGGTTATAGCATAGCAAGCTTAACTAAGCTCGGAAGTAAGTTTCTACTATTTTCGTCTTTTGAATATCAGTTGATAAAAGACTTGTTTTACATGTTTTATTTTAAAAGCATGGATTGGTTTAGTTACTGTTTTATGCATCTTTTAAATGATATGCAAAGATTTATTAAGAATATAGATACATAAGAGCATTGAGAAATGGTTCTTAAATAGAACGTGGTTGTTGTCTTTGGCAATGCGGTATTGCATATGGAAATGTTTTGTTAAATGCATATGAAAAACAGTGGGTAAATGTGTTTAAAAGTATATATTGGCAAGTGACAATGGTTAAATGTTATCGAATATAGTTGACACGCCACAAAGTTTAAAATGCACTATAATAAGTCGCCTCATGTGTGTCAAGGGGTTGCTCCACCATGGGAACCACATCGGTCGAGGGGTAATTGCTTAGAATTATCCCGCTGGAGGATTTATATATCATAACCATTGAGGGAGAGATAGTAGTACCATGCTCTAGTATGTGTAAGTGGTCGAAGGAGCCACTTGGGAAATCTGTGTATCCCATGTGTTTTTACAAATGGAAAAATTTAGTTTTGGGTCACTTTAATGCAATATATGAATTAATGTATTATGATAAAAGAATTATGTTTTGTATAATGTGATTTATACATGTTGCCCGCTTTAAGCTTTGCTATGGGAAGAATAAGCATGTGAAGGCTTAAATTGAGGATGCATATGGAAGTTATGCATAGAAATCCATGATGCATGATTATGCTTATTAACTAAAATGATTTGAGTTATGCATATGTTTTGGAAAGTTTAACAAATGATCTTTTAATTTCAAAGAATGCTATTTAAACTTAGCAAATGAAATAATCATGCATAGGGAAGCTTAAATTGAGATTTTGCATATGGGATTATGCTCGCAATCCATGATACATGATTATGCATTTGATGTAATATGTTTGAAGGTTTGTGTAAATGATTTGAAAAGTCTTAGCAAATGATCATTTAGTTCTAAAGATTGGTTTTACACGTTTGTTTAAATGCTTTGGAAATGACAAATTTGACTTGTTTTAATACGGGTTTCTGATTTGAAAAAAATGCACTGACATTTTACTTTTTAAGCGCACTCACTAGGCATTATATGCTTACGCTCTCTTTTCTTTCGTCAAGGCAGTGAATAAAGCAAGTGCGGAGCTATGGTCCAAGGTAAAGTGGGATCCCAAAACAAACGTATTAAAAGAGTATGTTTACGGTATTATCATTATTTGTAATAAGGCAACGTGGGTAAAATATTGGGATGGTTTTTTTATTTAAGAAATGATAACTTGATTAATTTTGTATTACATTAGATGATTGTTGTATTTAATGATTAAGATGTTGGTATTATTATTTAATATTTTGTATACTTGATAGTTACAATTGAATGATTCAAAGATTTAAATAATGATTAGATTGATTACTTATGTTCAATGAGTACTTTTGGTCATATGATTTAATTCCTTAATTATTCTATAGCCTATGTTGAGGTCTTGATCATTTGGTTCTTATTTGGTATGCTTTATATTGTTAGGAGGCATGTCTCTAGATTACTTGTATGAATGTGAATAGTGTTGATTCATTGACATGTAATTAATTGAGCCCATTTGTTTTAATGATAATATATTATAGAAGCTTGCCAATATTGTTTGTAAGTAATTTGGTGATGTTCATTTGGGATTCGACCCCTAATTTGCATTTTAGCGCAGCCCATGTATCGAAATGGTTGGTGGTTAATTTGGTTAATGGATTTTATCAAGTTTAGATTCTTTGCATTTTGATCACTGTATGTTGTTGCATCGATTGAATAGGTAAGTGATGTCCGTTTGACTTTAGATTTTGCAAGCATGCTTTTAATGTATCTAATTTCTGTATGAAGCTTAATTATTCTATAGCCTATGTTGAGGTCTTGACCATTTGATGCTTATTTGGTACACTTTATATTGTTAGGAAGCATGCCTCTGGATTACTTGTATGAACGTGAATAGTGTTGATTCATTGACATGTAATTAATTGAGCCTATTTGTTTTAATGATGATATATTATTAGAAGCTTGTCAATAGTGTTTGTAAGTAATTTGGTAATGGTCATTTGGGATTCGACCCCTAATATGCATCTTAGTGCAGCCTATGTATCGAAATGGCTGGTGGTTAATTCGGTTAATGAATTTTACCAAGTTTAGATTCTTTGCATTTTGGTCACCATATGTTGTTGCATCAATTGAATAGGGAAGTAATGTCCGTTTGACCTGAGATTTTGCAAGCAGACTTTTAATGTATCTAACTTCTGTATGAAGCTTTTATAAACATGTTAGTCCCTGTATTTTGGATATTTTATGATTTAGGTATTTTGCTAAATTGGATGCTTATTTGTTATCCGTTGGAGTTGAAATTTAACATGTTGCCATGAAATATGAACAATTAATAATGGGTAACCTGAAACCAATGTAAGTCCTTGTAATTATTTATTATACATTTTGGTCCCTAGAATGCTTGTATTTGCAATTGAATGCCTTATCGGTGTCCAAATCGAATAAAATTGAACCGCTGCTTGTATGAACACCTTAAGTCTTAATAACGCATCTAAACAAGTTAAAATAAAAAATGACCCGTAATTCGAATAAGATAGTTCGAGTTTGCTTCGAATTAGAATTATGGACCATAATTCGAATTAGAGCAGTAATCAACCCGGGGACCAACTTGTAGCGACGAAGGTACGTCGCATGATAGAATCCCACCATATGCAAGAAATTCAGGATTTTAATATCTAGGGAAGTCGCTACCATGCTCCGATGATGCTTAAATGTATCCTCCGTATCCTGTAATTAACGCGTTATTTAAACATAATTATTAACAAAAATACAGAACAGACTGATTTCGTAATAAATAAATTTTTAAAAAATTGTACCAGCTCATCAACCTTAAGGCTAGTAATGTGTTGATCCTGTAAATGCAATAGAGGAGCTTGCTTAACCATCCTACATGACAAGTAAAAAAATATTAGTAAACCGGGACTAAATCTACTATGTTAAAAAATAATAATTATAATCAAATAAAAAATAACTCGAGACAATCTTTACTCAATTCTCACACAAAAATTCTTCTACAATTTTTTTACCTTCAACCACCTATTTAACACAAAACAAAAATACTCAAAACATCAAACATGACAAGTAAGATTACTCACACTTTTTTAATCAAATTTGCTCTAATTTATATCTATGATTATCATTAATTTATTTATAGTTATTTCCATAAAATTAAAACTCTAAAAAAATTTACAATTCTTTAAATTAAATTATACTACTCAAGTGGGATAATTTACTTATATCAAGAGTACATTAAATTATACTAACTAAATACAATAAATTATAAATTACCTCAAAATTTTCATTCTAAATGCATTAATTTACAATTAAATTTAAATGAATTAACCTTAATTAATTCATGAAAAGTATTAATTTATTTTGCAAATTTCATATATATGTTTGAAATTAAATAGATACTTATATATATAACATTTTTAATTACGAGTAAGTAAATTAATCGAATATTTAGTTAATTTTAATTTAAATCTAATAATTTATTTTTACATTTATACATATTTTCGATTTCAATGTTTGAAATTTAATTTTTAGTGTTACAAATATAACATTTTTTCCATGCACATCTATAAAATAAAATATATATAATGACCATAAATTAATTACTTACTAATTTACAAATAGGTTAAATCAATTTCACCAAACTTACTTCAAATATTCCTTCCTCTACTTCTATTTTCCTACAAAATTAACAATAAATTTATTTCAAATTAACTCTAATAATAATATGACTAATGAACCTAAATTAAAAATAAAAATAAAAATCTACTTATTTTCTCCAAATATTCAAATAAACATCAAAAATTAAAAAAAAACGTCTTTTCTTATATTATAAATAAATCTAATAAACCATAAATTAAACAATAAACTACACATCTATTAACTAACTATATTTTCTCCTAATATTCAAACATCAACTTAAAAATTAAAAAAAATATGTACTTAAATTAAACAATAAAATATAAATTTTCTTTAAAAAATAAAACAAAAAATTCAAACATCAACTTAGAAATTAAAAAAAATAATGAACTTAAATTAAACAATAAAATACACATCTACTTACTATATTTTCTTCAAATCTTTGTTTCTTTACTCGATCTTTTCACAATTTTTCTTCTCTTCAACCACCTATTTAACACAAAAAAGTTCAAAAACTTTAACTTAAAAATAAAAAATAAACTTGCTTAATAACTACAAAAATATACATTAAAAATAAAACTAATAAAATAATATTAATAAATTAAAAAATAAAATACATATCTTATATACTAACAATATTTTCTTCAAATTTTCTTCTTCCTCTTCCTTTCTTCTTTATTCTATCTTCTCAAAATTTTATTACACTCCACACAATCTATTATCTTCGACTCCTATTTAACCCCAATACCATTAAATTCCAACTACTTAACCCATATACCCATCATCCAATCATACAAAATATAATTAAATCACTTTAATATATATATATATATATCAGCCTCAAAAAACGAGGCATGCATGCAAACTGCAACCCTAACTAGTACGCTGGATGTTGCTTGAAAACAGAGGCAGCTGAATTCGCCTTCACACAATAAAAGAAGTCATGCATGGCTGCCACGTGAACATAGATAAAAAATTTGGCCACTGTTCAAAGTCGGACTCTAATGATAGCATCTTCTTATTTTTTTTATAAAAAAAATACTATTTAAAGTTGAATTCAAATATCATTATTTTTAAATTTATTATAGCAAATGTAATATTTTAAAAAATAATTTAGGTTGTACTGTATTTTAGGGGGGGAATTCAAAACCATATTAAAGTAAATTATCCACATGGTCTGTTAAGTTATGGAGTATTTTTTCTGACAAAATAAATTATGGAGTATTTACCATAATTAATGTGTAAATTTTTTATATTCATCCACAATTGATAAATCACAAATTTATGTTCAATACGATGTCACATCAAATGCGCACGTAGATTCCATGGGAGATGACATTAATGGGTTGAAATTCAGTAGGAATCTATATCGAACGAACACGAACGAACACGAACGAATGTATGTTTATGTTCGTTCGTTAATTCTAACCGAAAAATGAACGAATACGAACAACTAAACGAACATAACTTTTTGTTCATGTTCGTTCGTTAAAATAATAAACGAACGCAAACGAATATCGAGTATTGTTTGAACTTTTTTTATTTCATATTTTTAATATATGTCTTAAAGTTTTTTAAAATATAATACTTTTGTTAAAAAATAATAAATATTTTTTGAAGAAAGAAAAATAATAAATATAAATGGAAAAATGTGAATAAGTTTAGACGAATATAAACGAACGGATTATCGAACGTTCACGAACATAAACGAACTTTCCGATAAACGGTTTACAAGTGATTTGCTGAACGTTTGGTTCGTTTACAACTCAACCCATCTCCTTCTGTAGGGAGCTTGAGGCAATTTCAGCCCGTTTATGGCGGCAAAAATCAGCATCAGAACTGTGTCCGATTTATTGGACCTTCAAGTATCCTGTCTATCCGAATTCCTAATATTTCCCAAGAAGTCGAAGATGTATTTGTTAGAAGTTGGCGTGGCTACCGTCTGTTGTCCTCTCCACCTTCAGGTACGGTGCCTAATGACAATATTTATAGTTCAAGCCCGTCCAAAGTAAAAATTTTAGCGTGGAGGTTCCTGAAGAATTATGTTACTACTAAACATAATTTACTCATTAAAAGGGTTACTTTCGACCCTCGCTGCCAAGCAGTTGTGGAAGATGTCACACATGTGAGCCGTGACTGTGTTCTTTGCCAGGCTCATCTGGTGTAAGTTGGGTTTCTCATGGCCAAATTCAATCGACCAAGTGCCCTCTTCTCGTTTGGGTTTTTATTGTTCTCCTTTAATTTGCAGTAGAGAAGAGTTGCCGGTTGGAATCCTCGTGTTTTTTTTTATGAATCTGTGTGTTTCAGTTCAGGCGATGTTGTCTTCATTGTTTTGTTTCCTCGTCTTTGTCCTTCTTTGTACTGTTTTATACAATAATTACGGCCGGCATTTCATTCAAAAAAAAGTTAAATAAAAACAAGCCCTTAAATTCTAAAAAAAAAAATCAATTAAGTTATGTATTGTATAAATGAAATTCGTTGAACGTCAATTTCGATAGCAAATACTGCCATTTGATGTTTCTTAAAACTATAAATGAAATTTTTTTTGGGGGGGGGGGGGGGATAAACTTGTCCCAGTCGGACATTAGAACGAGTTCGAGTAAAACATAGATAACCAGTTTATGCATGAGCCTACCCATATCAGACAACAAAATGAAGAAAATGTATAGATTCTGGGTATGCGTCGACCAACTTGTTGCACAATATTTTGTCAAACACAAAACAGACCAAACACTTGTACATTGATTGACTGCAAGAAGATGTTCTTGACATAAGCTTTACTGTAGTGTACAGGAATGGTCGACACAATCCTATGTGGAAAACAAGAAATTCGCTACTTGAAAGAGTTAAAGAAGCTGACCGTGTCATCGAGAGATCGGATGAACTCATCGACATCTTCTCTGGTATTGTAGAAATGAAGGCTTGCACGTGCACTAGCGTTCACTCCTAGGTGGCGATGGAGAGGCTGGGCACAATGGTGACCTGATCTGATAGCCACCCCATGCTGGGATTAAACAAAATAAGTTGCCATTCAATATAAAAACATCCTTTTGAAATATAATCTATATAAAATGCAAATTGGTTATCGAATTTGCATCCCAAAGGTTGGTTTGAGCCATAAATTCTAACCCTACAAGCTATTTAAGTGGTTTGCAATTAGAGTTTCACAAATCATAATATTTCAACGGCAGTTTTCGAAACTAATCACAATGCCATACCAAGCTTTAACAAAAAAGATAAGATGAAAAAAAAAACCCAGACTGTATTATACTGCTTTTTGTTATTTACTATGATACCTGTTGGTCTAGAAAAGTTGCAACATCTGTAGGATGAATATTCTCGACATTGAAAGAACACAGAGCAGCACGGTGAATGTTATCAGAAGGCTTTGGACCATAGATCCAAATGTTTGGAATAGAACAAAGCTTCCCGTATAAATAATTGGCCAGCTCCATCTACAAAATCAAAATTACATCATAAGAATAGGAAAAGTGTTACAGCTCATCAGAAAGTGGCTTTATCTAGATAGACCTTATATATTTATTACACGCGAATAAGGCCTCTAATTTATGCCCATATAAACTCTTATTCTTGGATTTCTGTCCAAATAAGGCACATAGATCAAGTCTTATTTGGGTATAATAAAACAATAAGAACTAGAATTCGTATGATAAAAGTATAAAAACTTATTTAAGAAATGTATTCAGACTTCTTTAGTATTTTAGCCTTTCTCAATTGCCTTGGAATCCATATTTAGCAAGAAGAAAGATTATAAAGGGAAGAAAGGTTCCAGACCATAGTAGTCAAGTCAAGAAAACTCCTAGGATAGATCAACAACCATAGCATAACCTAATAAAAAGGCTTCATTAAGTATTTGTAAGCAAATAGTTTGTACCAAGTTTCTTCTTTTTAATTTATAAAGCCAAGAAATACGGTTGGCATTTTATCTGTCCATGGTGGATTAATCAGGAATCAAATACTTTAAGTGTAAACGACTGGTTTTTCGTTATGATGAAGGAACAAAATGTGTAAACAGCAAAAATTGTAACTTACCTCATAGTCATGAATCTTCTGCATCCCAATCCCAGACAAGTAATCAATTGCAGCCCCTAATCCAATTGCCTCACCGATTGCAGGTGTTCCAGCCTCAAATCTAATCAGGTTGAAGATCAAGAACATAATAAGTCATTATATGAAATAAATATAAAATACTTAGGTCGACAACCTTGTATAGTTATTTTCCCTTCGCTGTTTTGCATTTTTTTTCTGTTGAGTGTCTTGTCTGGACTTTTAAAAATTTGTTCACAGGTGAAGATACATTGGCAATGATTTCCAAAAGTCAGAACACTCCATATTTTAGTTCTTCAACTTTGAGCAACCATATATGTTGCATTACATTAGTCTCTTGATAATATAGTAAGCCCATAATCATTGATCTCTTTAAAGTTACATGTATAGTTCTCTCACCATTAAGGGATCTTACCGGTTGGAGCAACCTAGAGAGGGTTCATTACAATGTGGAAAGTAGAGAGAGAGAAATCAGGCAGTTAAAAGTGAGATTAACTCAGACCTTGTAATAATAATAAATAATAAAAGTCGAGGTATATCCATGACATCGATCTTAACGTATTTTTTGTTCATGTTCAGTGACTTCTAAAGATGTAGCAGTTCAATGGAGGAGGGGGGGGGGGGTATAGGACTCATATTCGCTATTCAAAAAGCCAACTTAATCACACTTGCACAACTCAAACAAATTAAAAACTGCTAAGTTTCCTCTCACCCTTGAACTTTTTATAAAAGCATACTTTTAATATGAGGATAAGATCGCTAACCTGGACGGGGGTTCTGCATACGTTGAATGATCTAAAAATACATCAGAGATCATTTCTCCACCACCTAAAAGGAGAAAAATCATTCAGGACCAGCTTTACACTACTTCCATGAATCCATTCCCATAGATTTAGATACACAGAATTGTTACAGATAAGGACTTACCTAAGAATGGAGGCATGCCTGACAAGAGATTGCTCTTGCCAAATAGGAATCCAACGCCTGTAGGCCCACACATCTGAAGCATGTTTATTCCTTAACTATGTATACTTGTCCATATATGGCTTATATCATACATAAGACAACAGACAAACCTTGTGAGAAGAAGCAACAAGAAAGTCAGCATCAAGACCTTGGACATCAACCACCATATGTGGAACACTTTGACAAGCATCTACGAGCACTTTTGCTCCAACTGCATGAGCCCAGATCACAATGTCTTCAGTAGGAAGAACTGAGCCTGCAAGAAAATCAAATTTTGGTCCAATAAATATAATCATGTTAATTATAACCCCCATGTTTAGAAAACTGTTGCCAATGATGAAAAGGATATCATCCATCAATAACTTTAGAAAAAGCTATCACGTGGGTTATTTGGGGACATTGGCCAGTAAAAAAGATTACATATTGACTTGTTCTACAATAACCTATCTTTTTCTGTTAATTCCAATCTTTTTTTTTTCCGGCCAAAGGGTGGCAATATGGCATCACATGGGTTATTTGGGGACATTGGCCAATAAAAAAGATTACATGGAAACTAGAAGCACCTCTATTTCTGGGCAAGAAAAAGCACCTCTAGTTAGCTGCATTGCCATAAAATTGTATTCCAACTCTCAACTAAAAATACATATTGACTTGATCCGATTGAGTGTTCTCAAACAGAAAGGGGAAATGGGGAAACTTCATGTGCATATCCAATAAGGCTAGACTCAAAAATAAAATGAGCCCAAGTTCAAATCACAAAAGAAAATATAAATTAATGGCAATGACTCAAAAAAACATGTAAGAAGAAGATTATTTTGTCTTCTTTAAAAGTATTCACATGCAAAACAGGAACATATGTAAACAGAAACCTACCAAGCACATTAGACACATGATGAACAACTACAAGTTTTGTTCTTTCTGAAATCATCTCTCTCAGCTCCTCTACATCTGGAACCTCGTTCTCATCTAAACTTACAAATTTCAAAATAGCACCCATTTTTTGTGCTACAATTTGCCAAGGAACGATAGCACTATGATGTTCAGCAATAGAAAGTATAATCTGCAAACATAAATTACCAAACATCATGATTCAATGAACACTAACAGCTACCCTACATGAAATAAAAAGGACCAACTATATGTTTTAAAAGATTGATCGATTAACACAACCTCATTCCCAGGCCTTAGATTGGACAAGCCCCAAGAATAAGCCACTAAATTAATAGCCTCAGTAGCATTTCTTGTGAATACAATCTCAGTAGAATCTGATGCATTAATAAAAGCTGCCACTTTCTTCCGTGCCAACTCGTACTCATCAGTTGCCTTGGCACTGTATTTATAATCAATGTAAAGTCAAATGAAAAAGATACATATGTTTAGCTATTTGCTTCCTATAAAGCTGCTAAAGAGCAATCAACTAGTCTTACAAGAGGCCATATAGCTAAGATGCAGCAAGGTGTTCTAACCAAACCATTTTATTTGAAGTAAGATGTTAGCAGATGCTACCTAGAACCCTTATAACACTTTTATGGCTAATCAATGTGCTAACAAATATTAATTTTGTATTAAATAAAATAATTAGCGACTTCGTTTATGATTCAACATTGAGTAACCACAAAAGTGCCCTGTGGCCTATCCTATTCACTTGTGTCCTGGATTAGCTTCTGAAAAGAATTCATAATAGAATAAAGGAAAATGGAGTACCTCAAATAATGGATTCCTCTGTGAACATTTGAATTGTAAGTTTCATAATAATTCTGCAGAGCTTTTAACACTGCCGTAGGTTTCTGAGAGGTTGCCGCATTGTCTAAGTAAACAAGTTTCGACCCATTTACTTCCTGCAAAATTTAAGAAAAAACTTAATTAGCTGAAACTAACCAAACAAAGAAAGAAAGAAGGGAAATTGAAGGACCTGGTGGAGTATGGGGAAGTCGGGTCGGGTTGAGTGGCCTAATGAGACGGAGCCTTCTTTAACGGCGGCGGAAAGCGAAGCGGAGAAACGGCGGAAGCCTAGACGACAATTGGAGGAAGCAGGTGAAACAGTAGGGTTTAGAAATGGGAAAGAAGGGAGCTTTACCACTACGCCTTCCATCATTGTTTTTCCCGTCAAAGAAATTCAATAGAGCTGCAATTTTTTATTAATGGCTGCCATTGCTTATCTGTGTGTGTATAATTTATATATTCCATAGTTTTACCCGGTGAAAGAATTGGCGGCTTTAAACTGTTGGGCTTATTTAACTTCAGCCATTGGGCTTGCTTTGTATTTCTTCTCTCTTATATATGAATTTTTTTTATGATATATCAAAATATAAGTTATTTGAAAAATGTATTATTTTTCAATTAATTATAAAAGGCTTATAGGTTTAAAAGGTTTTCTTAGTAAAATAATGATGTCAAGAAATAATTTGCTTAAAAAATGCGTCAGAAATTATTTGATGAACTATGAATATTGTTACAATATTAAGGGAATTCGACAATATTATGTGCCGGTTTTAGGGAAATTGACAGCACTATACGACGACTTTATGTATAAAAATTTATTAGATTGCAGGTTATTTCAGTCACTTTAGTGATTATTTTATTAATTTTATAGCTTTATTCTTAGACGATTTAATAATCTATTGATCACATCACTTCAATAAATATTATTTTCAGACTACATTATCTGAACAATTTACATGGTTTAAAACGACCTCCTATTATCTAAAAAATTAAATTAAACTCCTATCTTAATTGAGTAAACACAAATCACACAAAACATAAAACGTTAATAAATAAGAGATCAATTCATAGGGGTAAAACTTTGATACACATGTTGTATATAACTAATTTTACACAAGCATATGTTTTTACCTTATAAAACACAAATATTATGTTCTTTGGAACCTGTAACTAAGAGTTTCCAGCCTTTGAAGAGAATACAACCGAGGTTGGAATGGGAAAAACCCCAACAAAGTGAGGTACCGGCTGAGAAAAGGTGGCTAAGTACTGGATTAAATTCTTCTGTCTCTTATTCCTTGGCATCACCTTTTCAGGCCTCGCCTCCACTGGCTGTTGTGAGTGATTTTAAGAACATTCTGCCATCAGTTAGGGAACCAGTTATAATGATGCAGAGATCTCAATCTGTAAATAGAAAACTTGTTCCTGCTACAAGTATCAGCACATTCCTGGAACCTCCTTTATGTATCCAACCACTCATGTTGAAATTACAAAGTCTAATGGCTTCATGCCCCATATTCCGAGTACTAGAAGCTTTAATTCCAACAATTTGAGTTCAAGTCAGATGCATCACCAGCTTTATCATCAGCAACAGCAGCACTTCACATCCAGCAGCAGTCCAGGATATTCCCCAGGAAGAAGCCGAGGAAATGGTTTATGGAGTAGAACAGCTGCATCTCCAATGTTTGCAGCTGCATCTTCTCTTGGGCTCTTCACTGGTTCCACCACTTCTTCAGGAGCCACTTTCCCAGTTGACTGGAGCAGTGGTAGCTCAATGGCCCAGTTGAACTATACCAACATTGATTGGAGCTTGGATCAGGGGTCGTCTTCTTCTCCGATGAAGAGTGGAGTGGCTGCGGCCAAAACTTCAACTGCAGCTTCACACGAGTGGACCTCACCGTTTGAAGGGAAAGATATATTTAGCTTACCCAGGCAATTTGTTTCACCTCCATCACTCTAGGGTTGTGGGGCAAAAAAGTTTTGTGAAATAAAAAAAAAATGAAAGAAAGAACAGACTTAACGTGCTTGTCGTGTGTTAGCTTTGGTTCTTGTGATGTTAATATGATATATGAATACAGGAATGGACGCGAACTTTATGTTAAGGAGTAAACTTATAAAATTCTAAGAGAAACGAGCTTATAAAATTTTAAGAAGGCGATCATAAATTTTCAATCGAAAATACGAATTCTAAATTCCATCCCTGTACGAATACTCTGTTCTTCTATCTCTATCCGCATCGCTTCAACATTTTAATTATATCTTCTCTGGTACCGTTTACAAACACGCCAATTTGATATATTGTGCATAAAATATTTAAACAGCACGGCAATAATTTGATAAATTTTAACAACCATTTCGTAATTTTATAATATTATTATAATAAATCAAAAGGTTTAATATTTATTTTGTAACTTCTGAAATTTTAAACATCGTTTTTACTTAGTTTAGTGATCATTTCCGAACAAAAAACTGCATTCAACCCAATCAGGAACAGGGCCAGTACAATTGACTAGCGGAACTGTAAATTAGATGAGATTCACCCAAAAATAAAGAACACAAAGTATTTTTTTTACATGCATATTAACAATGGAACAACACTTTCTTAACGACAGTGTACAATGAACAAAAATGCTCGATTTCCTACCAGTGTTTTCCAGTTAGTACCATGGAAGACAAACTTTTCTCAAGCTGTACAAAAGCAACCTTTAATATGGGTATCTACTTGAGTCAAAAGATAGCCCATTAAGCCTCACTGCACAATCCATCAACCATGCGCATCATCTACCATCATCAATCCGCGGACGAATCAGTTTCATCCTCACTGAAACTAGACGGTACATCCATGGAAGATCTAGAAGAGATGAAACAGTTTCGAAGGTTGAGTACTATAAACTTCAATAAAGCTGGGACGGGAAGAGCTGCAAATGCTTGGATTCAAACCCAGACTTTCACTAATAACAAAGATGTTCTAGTTTACAAGTTTTATTGTGGTCGTTCCATTTATTTTAGGCCTCAGCCTATGCGAAACTGGTTTTAGGTCGGTAGGATGCCTTACTACAACAATCGGATTATGTTTTCCTCATCACTTGAAAGAAACACTAACACACACATCAATGTTGTTCCGATAGCCAATTATTTTTCTCGAAGATTCTGTGTCTAAGACATTTCCAGACATGGGGCATGGGAATATAATTCTCTAAGGACTCCCCAAACATATGGAAAGAACTAGAAAAAATTTAATCCGTCCATGTCGGACACATACCTATGTCCGAGATTTACATCCAAGTCTGAATAACATAGAAAAAGAGGAGTGGGTGAAAAGGACATAAATACTAACCCTTTAGTCTGATTTTTCAACAGAGGCAATCTGGCATGTAATGCATTTGCCGCACAATCTTGTTGAGGACATTGAACATTGACTTGTTTGGAGACCTTAAGATGCGAAAGAAAGTCAAAAAGAAAAAACATTGGTACATGATATACTTATTGACCAAAAGCCAACTAAAGCGTGAACTTACTCTCAATTCATTTTTCAGATCGGTTTTTACTCTAACAGGACACTCCTTTTTTGTCTTCCACTCTCCACTAAGTTTCTCGACCTGCACATTATGTGATAGAAATCAATTTCATGACTAAACATTCACCATGGAAACTGCTGAATGATAATAATAGTAAGCAGAAATAAGCCAAAATATGACACCTTTACAATCCTTGCAGATGATCCTCTCTCAGTACACGGGGACTCACTGTACTCACGTATCAAATTTGAAGTTCTAGATAGGTTTTCATTCTTTAGGGCCTTATAGGTATGACTATCATCATCATGCAACCATGGCTTTTCTTGTTCATTGCAAGTTTTCACACCATAGGGGCCGGGATGGTTAGAAAAAGAATTCAATCCTGTCTTTCCAACAGCAAACTTAGAGCTCGTTGTAGTTCGTTTGCAATCACCGAGAGTCACTTTTTCGGCAGAACAGTTGTAGATATCTAAAGAAGACTTATGTTTTAATTGATGATGAGATTTTCTGTCCTGCCTTTCTGATCCATGCACAGTGTTAGATTTGGCAACCTCAATATGAGAATCTTGAGAACCAATCTTGATATCATGTACATCTACCTACAAGACCATTAAAAAAAGACGCATGACAAAAAAATACTTTGAATAACTTATTCTTGAAAAGAAGATGATATCCAGATGGTTAAATACGAGTTTCTATTATAACTAATATCGATATAGCTTCTAATCGGACGGATTGGATTGACTTCCATGTATCCTTGACCAAGAATAAAGGACACTCAATGCTCGTACAAAGCATTACCGTGAGCCATTCCAAGCTGCAGTGCCAAAAGCTATAGCTGGAATTGGTTGTATTGCAGTTCAACTAAAAGATCTGATATAAAGGAGGACCCAAAAGATTTCTCGGCAAGGATAGAGTATAGCTCTACCTTCCAAAGAAGTTTTGGATGACTTCCCCTTTATTTCTAGAATGGATTGTGGGGCTAAACAAAATTGCTCAAAACGAAAACAAGTTTAATCATTTTACTTGGCCATAACCCCTATAAATCAAGCAGTGTCTGACACATCACCAGACACCAATTATATAATACTCGTTCCAAATCTCGGTTTTCAAATTTAATACCTTGAATTCAGTTCACTCTCAAGAGGACTGCAATTTGGCACCTTGAGATAAAAAGTTTAACATTAGTTTATATGCTGATAAGAACTCAAACTAATGTTCAACACTGCTTAGCAGGATCATAGCTACGGAATATAATATAAGTATAGCTTGGGAGTCAATTATGTATGCTAAAATGGGAAAATAAAGCATCAGAGAATCCACCTACGATGTTACGGCTTGGCTGCTTTATAACTCCAGAGATATCAGGAGAATGGGTCTGTCGAGAATCTCCAAAGTATATTGGCTCTACCCAACGCAACAAATAGAAGATAAAAATGAGATTTTGAATATTTCGAGATTGAAGATTCACGATCAACATTAAGAAAAAAGACCACACCCACATGCAGACAAGGAAGGTTGACAGAAGAAAGGAGAAAGAGTACGGCATTGACATGCCTAAGTAGATATTCTCTCATTAGTGCAGTATGGAAGTATGTCATGCTTTAGACAAGCATGTTTTCGTTCACGCAAAACCTCTACTTAAGATTCAAATTTATCTATTCTATTTCATTGTCATTTCCCAGCTGCTAATTTAGAGCTTTTATCTATATTGCTTGGACTCCTCATTTTGGTTGGAGTACCCATGTGCAGCACATATTCAAACATGAGTACAGAAAATGATCCTCCAAATATATAGAAAAACTTAGGAAATAATTGAATATACCGGTATCCAACACTCACACCTGGGTCCCTGTAAAATGGATAAGAATCTTGAAAGCAAGCTAACAATATTTGAATATAATTATGAAACACTTATACGCAGCTTAATCTCTAGATTCTAAGCTTCGGACCAAAAAGACTTCCACGAAAATAGTTGGTATAACACAAGTATCTGGGTACTGGACTTACCCTTGACTGGATTGCTACTTGGGAACTCAAATGCACCGGGTGGAAGTGGATCGAATTGAATGCCAAGTACTGGACCTTCTTCTTTGTAATGCCACCCTAGCTGTCTCTTCACAGCAGTAATAGCAGGATTTTCAATTTCACCCTTAACCTTCAAATATCCTGATGGCTTATAACCAATGCTTTTAGCACTCCTGGGGTTTATTTTTGCAATTGCTTTATTTTCAGTAACTTTAGAAGAAATTTGCATTTCGCAAGGGGCCATACTTTTAGAAAGAGGACGATCATGTAAAGAAAAACTATGTTCCGAAGATGTATCCTCCATATGGTCATCATAAGGATTTTGATGACTCTTATAGTCGTATTTGAGGTCAGCGGAAGGAAACTCTTGGCCATAAACCCTCCGACTTTCAACCTCCCTCGGATCAATAGTCCGATAATCACCCTGCTTAATACTGCAACAAGAATCTTGCCTGAGCCCACTACCACGATCCTGAATAACACCACTAGAATGTTCTTGTGGTCCGTTAGGGTAGGATTCATCTCTCCTTTTGTCTTTTAACCTTCTGTGACAAAACCAACTAGATATCTGCTTTTCTGTCAACCCAGTCTGTACTGCCAGTTGTGCTTTCATTTCATCCGAAGGAAATTTTTGCTCTGGAAAAAGAACCAAACTCCTTTTGAAACCTAAGAAAGGAAACATCTAAATAACATGCAAAGAGAAGAATTAATACCTCTGTACGCATCCTCGAGAGCCAACACTTGGGCTGGAGTCTTGAGCGTTCTTTTCTTGTTCACAACATCTAGAGAAACTTTATTCTCTTCAGTCTGCAGTTCACCCGAATCTAAAATGATTGCACAGAAGTCGTAAAATGTATTAGATATGATAGCGTTAAGTATGATAGAGATAAAAATAGTTTAAAATTTCTTATAAGTTCAATGTCATGGTACAAGTCACAGCCATCACGGCAAAGTATGCTTGATAAATTTATATCAAGGTGATGATGTACAACAGGTACGAGCCAACTACATGAAACCTCAACTAAATTACTAGGTGTTAGGCCGAATATTCAAGTATATTCCTTCAGCGATGGCCATTTTATACACCTTCACATTCACACACAATGCTCTTGATATTTCACTCTTGTTTTTACAAGTACCTCTGGCTATGACACTTTCCATAACCGGAAATTCCCTCGGTTCGCCCTAAACCAAAACTTAAGCAAAAACAGGTTCTAACATCAGCTAGCTCGAAAAGTCATGTCTATATATCATTAAAGACCACTAAAAATCATTACACCAGAAAAGCAAATGCTTCAAGGTTAAATCATTACACGCAAATTTGTTGTTCCACAACTTACTACAGATGCAAAGCCATTAACAAATTTTGCATAATTCGACAACATTCAACAATCACACATTAGGCTTAGCTTAGCGGTTGATAACTTGTTGCAGAGATCAAATGTTAGCCATTCCCTACCCTAAACAACATTAAATTATTGGAAATATTAAAAAAAAAGTTACTTCAAAGCAAACAAGACAACAACTCAAGAAGAAAAGCATAACCTTTTTGCTGGAAACAAAAATCATGGCTAGAATTTTGTATTTCTTCCCCCATTTTCCCAACAACCAAACAACAACCCCGGGGTCAAAAAGCAAATTTACAAATGCTGCTAGGTTTATCACCAAAAATTCCTCCGTACATGCAAGTTTTTTTTTTACATATTACAGTGAACTCACAATTGAGGAACTTCAAAACCCCAAAACTGAAAAAGTTCATTAATAAAAACAATATAAAAAAGAATCTCAAAATTCTGATCCGAGATTGAGGAGCTTTACCTTCCATAGCTTTCTGAATTTTTTTTCTGGGTACCCTTAGTTTTTCTTCAAAGTTTGGTCCTTCGATTTGAACTCAAAATATGAACACCAATTTTTGCAAAGCAAAATCTGGATTTTCCATTGCAAAAGCTTTTACAAGTCATGGGTTTTCCTTTATTCTTTCCAACTTGTTTCTTATCGTCTACATTACATCACTGTTGTAATTAACTTGCTCAAAGGGAAAGATGGAGAAAGACAACAAGGAAAGAGAGAAAAATTCAGAGGAAAGAATGAAAAGACAGAGGAAATGGAAACTGTTTTTTTCTTTTCTTTTCCTTTTTTTTTAATTCTTCTTGTTCCTTTCAATTTGTAGAATAGAATTTAAAGGTTGGGGTTTTGGTTTTCTCTTTATTAAAACCCACTCTTTCTCCTTCATTTTTCTCTTGTATTTAGAATAGTAAATTACAAGAGTAAATTTATTTATTTTTTAGTGATTCTTTTAATCGTATAATTATAATGTTTTTTTTTTCAATTTTCGAGAGAGAAACTACCAGAAATTTCTTGATTCCTCGTTTAAGTTTTGGGTTATCTTAATCCATCTTCTTCATTACTCCTGAGTTTACGGCTTCAATCTTAAAAATTTTCGAATTTAAATGAAAGTTAAAGAGATAAACAAGCTTTAATTTATTTTTTAAATAATCTAAAGATAATTATAAAGTAATATCTATTTAATTTATTTAAATTAATATAATCTTATAATATTAAATTAATAAGATTATTATTTGATATTTCATTAGTGGAATTTTAAAATTTCATAAATAGTGTTTAATGAAACACGTCCCAATAAAAAAATAAGTAATAACGTAACAAATATAATACAAAATTTAACACCACCTATGATAAAAGAAGTTTCTAACAAGCGTTTAAGTTAGAATCAAATGTTTTAATATTATCTACTCGTATTTAATTTATTAATTGATTAATTTAAATTAAATATTAAAAATATTTATCATATGAACGACCTTCTCAATTCAATTTACTTCTTTCATAACATTAATTTTTCTTTTTTTGTATTGTTGAGCAAAATAAGAATATAGGAGGGGAAATACATAATTTTCCTAAAAACAAAAATGTTATACCATGTGGACATATATGGAATTTTGTAAAATGGAAACAATCATCTGATTATTCCAAAATATGGTTTTGCAAGTAATACAATGTGGTTGAACAAAATTCGACTCAAATTAAAAAAATAAATAAATTTTTCAATTCGAAAATTTTAACAATTAGCGAATTATTTTTTAAGTTCAAGTTGAGTATCTCAACTTTGCATGATATATATATATATATAGTTAGGATCCACTTATATTGTATAAAACTCAATAAATTTTACACTATTTTAGATTGTTGGATGATATAAATAAATGGCTATTGTTGGATGATATAAATAAATGACTAAGATTCTTTTCTTATCTTTTTTTTTACTGTTAATCTCATACATCCATTTCAATCATCCAATGGCTATGAATTAGTGTAAAACTAAATGAGTTTTACACCATATAACTGGATTCTATCTCATATATATATATATATAATATAAAAAATAAGAAAATATATATGTATATCATACATGGCTGTAGGGGAACCTTTTGAATGAGATTCAATTAGTATCATAATATTATAAATATTTACAGTTAATTTTAAAAAAAAATAATTTGACTCAACTCGAAAAGAATTTAAATAAAGTTTAAAAATATAGGTTAGGGCTCCTAAACTCGACTATGCTCACCTCTAATATATATATAGTTTCAATGTGGTTGGCTTGCCTTGTATATAACTCATTCGACCTTCTAGCTATATTCGTCAGGGCTGCCTTCTTCATATTTAACTGCAGTCTTTGGTTCAACAAAATTTATGACGTCGTAAAAAAGGATGAATTCCCTAAAGTCTAAAACCAAAGGTAGGAATTATGACCAAAAAAATAAAAAATAAAGGGTAGGAATGGAGCATTTTTATATTAGTGCAAAACTTGTTGGATTAAAATTCGTAATTGTGGGCATATATGTAAAATGTATGATGCTATTATAAAGTATGACACAATATTAAGTGATCAATTACTTTAGTCGTGTCATGAGTATTAAAATGTCATAGAAATAAAAGTGTAAATATCATAAGATGCATCAATAATTCAACGAGGGGCAGAATTACAAATACTTAATAGTTGATTTATTAAACTAACAATATAAAGAGTTAGTGGCCCCCAAGAAATAAGTTAACTTGTATTACTCTTGTCCCTGTTAGAGAGTTTTTACGACAATGGCTAACCTATCTTTTTGGAAGATCACAACCACCTTTTAAGTCATCTCCATCAAAGGATTAAAGGTTTTCATCTATCGATTAATTCAGGTACGCTTCTACATTCAGTTTATTGTTCTTGATGATTGACATGATAGATTTGGTTTAAGTTTCATATTAATTATGATTCGGTTCTAACAAAACTTTCCAAGAAAATACCATAGGAAAATATTTGACAAAGAATCATTCAAATAACAATAAATATTGAATGCAAGTCAACAGGGCGCCGTAGGCATGTAAACGAACCGAACAAACATGAATGAGGGTATGTTTATGTTTATTTGTTTAATTTTAACCGAACAAATGAACGAACACGAACAACTAAACGAACATAGGTTATTGTTCGTGTTCGTTTGTTAAAATAAGAAACGAACGCCAAAGAACATTGAGTGTTGTTTATTTTTTTCTTAAGAAATTTAAAGTATCATACATTGAGTATTTGTTTAACTTTTTCTTTTTATTTCATATTGTTAATATATATTTTTAAATTTTTTAAATATAATACGTTTTGTTATGAAAAATAATAATATAAATGAACATATATGAATAAATTTAAACGAACATAAACGAACGGATTACCAAACGTTCACGAACATAAATGAACGAACAAACCTCTTGTTCGTGTTCGTTTATTTAATTAAACGAATAGAAAATCTCGTTCATATTCGTTCGTTTAATAAATAAACAAACATAAATAAACTTTTCGCCGAACGATTCGCTGAACGTTTAGTTCGTTTACGATTCTAAAGAGCAGAGCTATACGTTTAGTTCGTGAACATTCGGCAATCTGTTCGTTTATGTTCATTTAAATTTATTCACATATGTCCATTTATATTTATTATTTTTCATAACAAAAAGTATTATATTTACAAAATTTAAAAACATATATTAAAAATATAAAAGAAAAAAAAATTAAACAAGTACATGAGACTTCAAATTTATTAAGAAAAAAAATTAAACAATACACAATGTTCGTTTGCATTCGTTTATTATTTTAACAAACGAACACAAACAAAAAATTATATTTATTTAATTGTTCGGTTAAAATTAAATAAACGAACATGAACATATCATCGTTCGTGTTCGTTCGGTTCGTTTACGGGCCTAAAAATAGTGCAGAGATAAAATATTAAAACAAAGAAATGAAGCACCAAAAAGTTTGATTTTAATTACTTATTTGTTATATATTATATTTAATAGAAATGAAGAAAAATAAATAAATAGCATGTTTTTTTACATCCGCATTTTGACCCCTCTTTGTTAGGACTTAGGGCAATAATTTTCCCAAAGAGGGTTCTCTCTTTCTGGAATCGGAAGAATAATTCCTCGGCATCTCAGAACTTTTGTTTTTCTTACTATTATTTTTTTCGTACAAAACTAAGAATTCATTTGTTAGTTTAGGTTACTGTAAATTTGAAGCAAAATCTTAGATTAGATCAAAAGCAAAACAAGAAAATATAATCAAAATCATGACTTCAGTCGCCAAGATCGACGGTGAACAATTAGCTCTCGATCTTCCCGATCTCTCGAATCAAGATCAGGTACCTTTTTTTAATGATTTTTAGAATCAGATCGATTTTATATTTTATGTTTTACTCTAGTTTGAGGGGTTTTTTTTGCCTCATTTATGTTGTTTGGATGCTGAGAAAACTGAAAGAAAAAAAGAAAGGAGGGGAATTCTTGGTTAATGTTTATGTAGCTGTGTAGTAATTTTTATCTTTGTTTATTGTATTATTCTTTGAATTGTTTGGTTTTTATTTAGATTGAAATGAAGAACAAAGTATCTGTTGTCGATGAGAGCTGCGAAAATCACAGTGGAATATGCGCGATTTGTTTAGATAAGATAGTGTTTCAGGAAACTGCACTCGTGAAAGGTTGCGAGCATGCCTACTGGTTTGTCCCTCCTATCTATTGCCAATATTCATAATTATTGCTATCCTTTTTTCTTGGTTTTGTTCTGTTTCCATGCTTTTATACTTTTGAGTTTCATGATTTCGCTAGAAAATTTGACCAATTTTCTTTGTTTTTATATGAAACCATAAGAGTACTAGTCGTCCCCTCATCAATGTGGATGAGATATATGTTTTCTTTCTCTAATTGCAGATTTGATATCTCTCACACACAAATATTTCATTAAGTTGGCAATTTATTTAGTTTTCTTGAGTACATGTGCTGCAGTGTGCTTCACCGCAATATATTCTATATTTCAATAGATTGGAATTAGATTTTAGTTCTTACTTGTTTACATGTGTTCTTGCAGCGTGGTTTGTATCATTCGACGGGCAACATACAATCAGATTCCTACTTGCCCTGCGTGCCCTCGGTGTAAACTCTCATTTGAATTCCTCAATGTTCATCGTTCACTTGATGGCAGGTAATTTTCAAATTCTTTATCTTCCCATTATTTTTCATTATTATTACAATAGATATGCTGAAGTAAGCCTGGTTAATTTATGGTTGCCGTATTCCTGGTTGACTTTTCAATTTTTGTTTTATAAGAATCCACGACTACATCTTCGAGGAAAGTGTTTGTCTGCTTCTTAGAGCTACATGATTTAAACCGTTGATCGTGTAGAATCACGAATCACGTGGAGTATCGTGATGACGAGTATGACGAAAGAGATGAAGTTTATTACACCAATTCTCTTAGTCTCCACATTGGTAATAGGAGATGGGATGATCCTGTGTTTGTAAGGCCAGGGCGCCAAGAAGCTAGACCAGTCCAACGATCCAATTTCCATGACTCTAGTCCCGGTTCCTCACGGGAGCCTAAGATGAAAGAAGCCGGAAAAAGTACAATGGGAAGACGTGCAAAGAGGTCACTCAAGCGTGAGGAGGCTAGTAATGTTGCTGCAGAAAAACGTATAGATGCTTGATAAATTAGATTATCATTCACGTCTTCCGAATTCTCCACTTATATTGTATTATAATTTCTTTCTTTATTTTCGATAATGATCCGGTCTCCTTTGTGATTTGGTAGAGGAGGATTTGTATGTAACCTTAATAATTCATTTACATTAACTAACAAATTACATTTCAAGTCCTGTATAGCATTTCAGCCCTAAATTCATTATGTACGTATATGAATAAAATATTTCAACTTTTTATTTTTATTTTGATATGTTGATTTGTTTATTTGTATTATCTTTGTTTTCTTGATGTAGGAGAAGTGCATATTTTTTTTTTTGAGTTTTGCTATGTATAGTTCTAATTTCTTTTTCGTTGTATCATGTTTTCACATTCCGCGAGTTAGTATTGAGAAGGAAAAAATTTTGATACACAAGACGTGTAAATTTTAATTTACATGTGCCTTTTAGTTTTAGGGGTTATGATTTTAGTTTAGTTTAATTCAATTTGGTCATAATTATATATATATTAAATTGTAAAATATTTCGGTATTCTAAAGAATATTTTAGTTCATATTAATCCCTAATTTTTTTTATTTAAAATTTACCCACAATTACCATGCCGAAGTCTATTTGAACATGGTAAGATCCAACTTAAACTTTAACCGAAATCGATATTCTCCAACCTAAATTTTATCCGTTAACGATATGACCTGAATATGGCCTGACCTGAAATCCATCCGAACCTGAACCAACCAGTTAATTAACTGATTCGAACCTGAATCATTTTAGCCTAAACTAAAATTTACCCGACCTAAAATTAACTCGACCCAACCCAAATACAAGCTGATTTGAAATCAACTTAATAATGACATGAATCTGAATAGACATGAACCCGACCTGATTTAAGTCGAACTATTAAATTAATCTAACATAATCTATGTCTGATTTAATCTGACTTGGAACCTGAACGAATACATGTGATGTCTTGTTATGACCGAGTTTGAAATTTTAGATGGGAGCATGCTTCATTCTCGTAATGGTCTCTTCAATATTTTATTTAAATTAATCAAATTCGAAGTTTATAAATTTAAGTTTTAAAATTAAAAATTCATAATTAATATTTAAATTTGAAAATTCCATTTTTGTGTCCTCGAGGCTGAATGTCAATATAATGAACAAAAATCCTCTACCACTAAGCATGTCCATGCTCAACACACTTAAAAATTAAATTATGAACCATAACGCTAAATTTCAAATTCCAAACCCTACACTCTACACCATAAAAAATACACCCTACCCTAAATTCTCTATATCCTAACCCTAAACTCTAATTTTAGTGTGGGGTCGGGGCATAAATGGGGACATGGTAAAGGGGCACGATTTCCATCCCAATAGAAGCATTGCTAACTGAAAAACTTTGTTCATGCATTTCTTGGGGAGCACAAGTTGAAAAAGTATACATAAGAAAACTATAAAAAAAAGGTCTCTTGAATGACTAGAGACAGAATTATTCAGAGAGTGAAACTCTTAAAATAGAAAGAAAATAGTTTGTGTTCCACCATCACTCATACCAAAAACCAGTAACAACAAATTCGTAATAACAGCATTGTGAATATGATGAACCTACACAAGTCTTGGACCCATAAATGTATGTAAATCACACATTCTGCAACTCAAAAGCACCACCAATAATCCCAACCCCAATCCAAATCTCCAACGCTTGTACGCACAACATACCTGTAGACACCACTCGGCGACACCTCCAAAGCTCGTTTTCATAGTAACGTAACTGGGTCGAGCAAACATTATAAACTTAGTCTCAACTGCCGGCTGCTGACTTTTTAACAACAAAATAGGCAGAGAGCATTGGGTAATTAATAGGATAGTAAACCAAGTTTCTTTTTTCCAACAACTCTGATATTAACATGATTTATCTCCGTCCCAAGTAACCAATTAAGGCATTTTTACTCCTTACAAGTTTCGCGTCTCAGATGGTTTCCTCAATCTTCCTAGAAATCTGCAAAATCAATTTTAAGAACTACTTCTATTGGAGATAAACAGGAAAACATGTATGCATCTCTAAGATACCCCACTACATCCAGCGAGTATTAGTGTATGCACCAAATTCAGCCAACAAGGATTCCACAGGCAAATATTTTTCAGCACTAAATATAGAATGGATTATATGGCATTATTGTAACCAAATGGATGAGGACAAATAAATTTCACTATGCATTATTGTTATGGAGGAGCTTACACAAGGAGAGGAGAGGAGAGTAGTTGGTAAAAGATCAGAGAAATAAACTGAGAGAGTACTCACTTGTTTAGCAGCAAGTGCGCACTAGAAGCCAGGGCCAGTCGTGCTCCAACAAAAACCCAATACCAAGAATGCTTCAAAGACGGAGTTGAATTTGGCAGCAAACGGATGCAATATACCGGGAATCATTCTCAACTCAAGAACCTCAAAAACAAAAGCAAGCTTAGATGGTAAATTTATGAATAAATTATCAAATCAGGAAGCAGAAAAATGAGTAAAATAGTGAAGTTACCACATTAATCACACAAAATAACGACCTGTCCAGATTGATTGTCCTTGATACTGTTCGGGCTGTGCGGTAAACTGCTGGTTTCCATTTGAGAGTTGTTGTTGTTGCTGCAACTTCAGTTCATGTCGATTTTTCAGATGCTCAAGCATATGGTAGTCCTGCCAGCCTTTCTGCTTTTCCATTTGAAATTGCACTGCTGGACCCTGATTCCCAGGGAAAGGAAAACTTACTGTTCCATTGATGCCATTACTGCTGTGATTGACATACTGGGGTTCGGCATGAGCTTCATGATTGAGGGAATTATCAAGCCCAGAGTTTTTTATTGTTGATGATAACTGATATCCATCCAACCAACTATAATCATCCATCAGGGGGTTCTTCTCCAATTGTAAAGCAGAAACAGATTCACTCAGTGGCTTTGAAGGAACATGGTTAAAACCAGGAGGAGGACCAAGATGCCTAACTGGGCGGTTAACCGGATTCTTCTTGCAAAGCAGAGGAAGTTTTAGCAGCCAAAGCATCGGCAGTAACTCCAGATGACACAACAGCATCAATTCTGGATGGCAACACAGTATCTGGAACTTTCGTTTGACTGTAGTATATACCACCAGCATTGGTACTGATGGGTAGTGTGACACCAACTGAATATGCAGCAGGATGAGAAAGGACTGCATTATCTCTCATCTCATATTTTGTTAAATGGTCATTCTCCAACACTGTCAACCCTTTCAAGCTATTAACAAGAGAAGTAGCTTCTTCCACTGACCACCTAGATGATTGCATCTGAACAGCCTGTGGAAGCTGATGGGCAATACCACCAGATACAGGAAGTGGAGAACTAGCTTCAAATGTATTCTGCTGATGAAGACTAGCAAGAGGAAATGACATGGCACTGCCATAAAATTTGACATCATCAGCAGAGCTACTTTGAACAAGCTTCAAAGTGTCAGAGGGTGGCCGGTTTGAACCAATCAATTTGTTTCTCTTCTCGATCACAGCTGGCTGGAAAACAATCACTTCATCATCATCGTCCTCTTCCTCAAGCATTCTAGGTTGTGGGATTGGCTGCATATTTCCAACATCAATCGTCATTTCAGAAGGGATTTCATGCCCCACACCATTTGTTGCCAGTGATGTAGAAGAACTGAATGTGACATCCTCAGAAGTCTCAACACCAATAAGAAATTTCTTGGCTTTTGAATCAAAACAAACATTTTTCTGATCAACTCTAATGGCATTAGCTAGAGCCTTCCCAGCTGCTAATACTCTCTTGACACGGGCTTTCTTTTCCTTGTCCCCGTCACTAAAAAAGGAATGTTTTCTCGAGAAGTCCAAAATAGTGTGTGCTGGAACAAGTGGCAAGAACCCTTGCAACTCAAAGTCTTCCCACAATGCAAGACGGTTTTCAGTCTCGCCTTCTACGTACCTGCTCATATTGGAAAAGCAGGTATCATCTTCACCATCATCAAGGCCCATAGGCATAATTGACGAGATCTTATTAAGAAATGATATGCATTGTTCCCAGAAAAGTGATCTAGTAATCGACTGTTTCTCATCCACATCACCGCCGGCTACTGCAACATCTGGGCAGCAAGCAAGCCATTCTACAAAAACAAGAATAGCAGGTAAGGTGTAGCTTGAAGAAACATCTTGGACCTGTGAACATCTCTCTACTACACTTCGCATCAACTCAAAAATGGCAGTGAATGCATTTTGAAGTAGGGGAGCACGATGCACAATTTCAGCATATGTTTGACCATCACTCTCCCGTTTCAGATTGTGAACTGTAAATATGAGAATGGCAACAAGCCTAACAAGGAAAAGTGCATTCTGAGCGGCATCTGCGCCAAACTTATATTCCTCTTCTGGCCCAAAAGAGAGAAGTTCACATAAATCCCCACTAACAAGAGAGAGAACATCAGAAAAAGTCTCCAGGCTGCGCAAAGGGAACTTCAATAAAAACACAAACGCAGAAAACTTGGTCAACAACAAAAGAGAACAAAATTTTTGAGAAAGTATACCTTGTGCGTGTAAAAAGAATGCCATTTAGACGGACAAATCGAATGCAGAAGGACTTAAAAGTATCCTGGAGACCAGATATTTTCTCCCTGGCAGGGCTCGTTTCCATTTTGGTATCTTTGGATGGAAGTTTTGCTTCCACTTTCCCTCTACCTTTTCCTGATAACCGTACAGCGGGCTCCTTGACCAAGGTAGCTTTAACATCACCAGGAAGTTGTGAATAATTATTACGGTTCTGCATAGAAAATGAACATATCCAAATACTATCATATAAAAATCCACTCACAACTCAGTTTTCAAGAAGGTAACATTTAATGTACAAACAGTAATCACACTCTTAACAACAATTGCAGATATCTTATGAGATTAAGAGTAGTAAATTTCAAAGTTGTATTATCATGTCAGAAACTGCACATGAAAATAGGTGAAGTCTTTTCCATAGTTAAAAACCCTCCCAAAACACCAGAGTTGAAAATATAAGGCAATTGTTTGACATTATTTCACTTTGTAGCTTTAGCTAATCTATACAAAAGCATAAATGGGCACCTTTGCAGAAAATGATACGGGTCTAAAATTTTCAGACCTATAAAATAATGCTCAAGTATGTATACAAACATCAAAGTGTCAACTAAGCCAGCAACTTAATGTCTTAAGATGCAAAAACATATATGAATCAATCATCCACAATACAGATCCACAAGGCCATATTAAGGACAACTGCAAACTGAAATAAGTACATAAATAAACACACATTCCAAAATTTGAACTTATACCTTCTCAAAGGCCACAATCAAGTTATCTCTTGCAGTTGAAAAGGGGTTATCCAGTGCCAAACTCCGGAAGTATCGATAAACAGCCACCAGCTCATCTCCAGAATATGAAGCCAATATAGCTAGCTGATTAAAAAGATCATAGTCCATCTTAGAAATCAGAATATAGCTGAACAGCAAAAATTTAAGGCAGGAGCGAAAAGTTTACTGGAGCAAAAAAGTTAAGTATAATCTATTAAAAGTGAACGAAATAATCAAAAACCTGATGATGTGGATTCCCGCTTGACGGCCAAATTGATGCAGCTTGCAAGTAGTAACTTGAAGCTGCTGCATACTCTCGTGATTTAGAGTCTCCATCTCCATATAATCCTTTGTACCGTGCTAGGTCTCCCAAGTATATCAAACAACGGTGGCAAGACGCCAAACCTTTTTTTATGTCTGTAGGTTTCTTCCCATCTTTGTCCATAACAATTTGGCTTTCTGAATCATCAGAAAAGTAGCCAAATGGAAGACCATATTTTGCTCTGATTTTTAAAATTAGATCATGATAAAATCCTGTTGCCTCTGAAAGGAAAGTCTTAAACTGCAGTCTTATCTTTGTAAGTCGGTCAGGTCGTGGAGAAACTTTCACACCCTGAAATGTGTTTGACCCTGCAGAAGCTAGCGCAGCACTATAATGTGCTCGTAGTTCCTCAATCCTCTTGTAATGTAACTGCCACAAAGCATATTCAATATTATGCTGCTCAGAAAAAGCATGGTCCTCAAGAATTATAGCTTCATAGTTCTCACGCATCTGCTGCCATGCATTGGGATCTGAAGGCACTCGCGCCCGAGCAGATCTCCTACGATTGTTTTCCAACTCTATATTCTGCAGAATGTACCCAATAACATCATGACAAGAATCTAAAATGGAACCTCATTTCTAAAGTATAAAACATATACCTTCTCATAAAGACGCTGTGTGCGCTCCCTAGAAGATGGAGCAGACATTTTATCCATCTCAACTATCATCATCCATCCGAAGTACTTCGTCAAAATGCATCCAATCTGCACAATGCACAAATTATCAGCAATACAAACTAAGTCGTATATTATTGGATAAACCAAATTCAATTAATTACAATAAGTTATAATGATAGGTGGCTGGAAAAGAAACTGGTCTCCCAAAATTATAAGTTACTACATTCATCAAACTGCAGCACCAATAAAACAGATGAAAATTAAAGAAGATTATCATATCAAAAATGGGTTAAATTTCTAAGAGTCGAGATATAAATAAGAAAATAATAATAGTGCATTGCAAATGAAAATGAATCTATTAAACCATTCGGCTTATTGAAAAACAACTGACCAATATTGAAAAAATCATCAAAGAATAAGAATAAACTCTCACGGAACATAACAAAGCTCTAAAAAGTACAATTAAAATCTCTAAACCATGATGTCTTCCTTGAATAAACCTCAAAATGCTTCAGTCCTCAAATGGAAGTTACACTCAAGTCCAAATACATCCAAAATTTAAAATCCTTCCAAAACCATGTGTTGCTTATGCCTTATCCTCTCCTGATCAGTTAATTTTTTTTTTTGAAATTTATTGCAAAATCTAAGGTAGTGCTGGAGCTTCTTCCAAATGGAAATAAGCTCCTAAAACTAACATTAAGCCAAGCCAAATATACTAAAAACACAATAGGGCAAACCTGACATTGTTTCCGTTCTTCAAAAGGACCAAGAATATCAAACACTTGCTCAAAAACATCAAATAATTAAAAAGCCTCAAAGGCATAGTATTTCTAATAATTAAGTTCCCCAGGACTGAGAAAACAAACGAAAATCATGCCCTCTCTCATTATCCCAAATCAATTTTGGAGGTAATTTAGAGGGAAAGTAGAGGACTTAAAAAAATAGTTCCATTCTATCTGAAAAAAACACACAAAATTACACTAATTACACATAAAAGTTAAATTCCATAACCAAATAAAGGGGAAAATAAACAGAACTGGACACAAAACAAGATGATTACGAAAATCAATTCGCCAAAGTAAAGATAAAATGAAATCGAAAAAAGATATAATATAAAAAACAAAATCAACAAGAAAAGAAAAGAAAAGAAAAGAAAGAAAAGAAGAGAAGAAGAAAAAGTGCTGACCTGAGGAGGATCGGATCCGAAGAGAAACCCCAAACTAAATCATCGCCAAAAGATTTAAAGAGAAATGAAATAAGTGTTTATTAGGGTTTGGTCGTTGAAGATGGAGAGAGATTGTTTTGATTTTGATCTAAATTGGGATGAGGTTAGAATTTCAATATTTTATTTTATTTCTTGATCAGCAGTTGACGGCTCGGAGCCGTGATATCCAAACGGCACCGTTTCAGTTACTGCTGTCTTTTTGTTGATTTTTTTTAATTAACCGCTTCGCTTATCATTCTAGAGAGGAGTGGGCTTAACGCGCTAGGAAATCGCAGTCAAAAAATATATAATCACAAATAAATATAAAATATAATAAGTATAAAAGTATAGTAAATATAAAATATAATAAATATAAAAGTATAATATAATTATACAAATTCATATGAAAATGAGATTTGCATATCTCTTATTTGATTGTTGATGTTTTATCTTCTCTCAACGGAAACGCTTTTTATATATGTATCCATATTGACTATAGATAATTGTAAATTATCCCAATATTAAAATTATCTAATAAAAAATTAGGTAAGCTACAACGGAGGGTAAGATTATATTTGAGTCATTCAATTATTGAAAGTTATATTTGAGTCACTCAATTATGGATAAAGTTACATTTTAGTCGTCTAATTATTAAAAGTTATACTTAGGTCATTCAATTATGGGTAAGGTTACGTTTGGGTCACCCTTCATATTTAAAAAATAAATATCAATTTGTGTATTAGATTAATAATTGATTTCAAATTAAGTACTCTAGTGTTAACTAGGGTATACAGGTGATTTGGAAGAAAAAATGACTAAATTGATATGTTTTTTTAAATATGAAGGTGGCCCAAATTTAAAATTATCTATAATTGAGTGATCTAAATGTAGCCTTTAATAGTTGGATCACCCAAACGTAATATTACTCATAATTGAGTGATCAAAATATAACTTTTAATAATTGAGCGTCCTAAATGTAATTTTACCCATAATTGACATTCGTTGTAGTTTACCCAAAGAATTATGATTATGTAATTTTTGTTTGAATAATATGACCGATAGATTTTATTAGAAGTAAAAGTTTCAATAAAACAAATAAAATCAAAAGAAACAAAAACAGATAAATGTTTGAAAACTAAAGCACACAAAATGAGAATGTCGGTCGGTTCCTCTTCCACAAAGCTTCGAGATAGAACGGGGATCGCCATGAATGAAAAAAAAAAATTTGAACTTGGGATTTAAAGAAGATAAAGATTTTCCCAAAAAAAACTTCATTGAATCTGCACTGTGCCCTTTCCATGGTGGATCGGTGAGGCGATGATCACTTGCCACTAAATTCATGACTCTTGGCGGCGCGTCTTCTACCGAGAATCGGTCATCGTCACTGCTTCTTGTTTCCTGTGCCATTGCATGTGCCAATTGATTGCCGTTACGAGAGATAAATTGAAATCTACAAGCAGAGACAAACAAGAGATTGCCTTAATTAACCAGGTAATGGGTCTGATTTCTGAAAGATCATCTTCGAAGGAGTTTAACTTACTAATGACGGTTCTTGAATCAATTTTCAGGACCACCTGGTAAAAACCCAATTCTTGAGCAAATTGGAGATCATGTAGACCATGTAATTTTTTTGAATTGAATCCACTAATTTTGTTAAACATATCCGAAATTACAATAAAAGTTTATAACTTAATAAATAAAATACTTCATCCAAACATTCTAATAAACAAAACTAACATATCGAGATCATAAAAGGACAAAATAAAAACTTAACTTAAAGACTTAAAACAAAATATAGATACAAATATCATCGTAGATCGACGACAAAAGGTAAAACTATCAACAAACAACATAAAAATGCATATTACAATGAGGTACGTTGACAACAAGGTCGTTACCACAATTCAATCGCGAAAAATAGTGAATGTGATCGCGTATCCAAATCTAGTTCGAAAGTCCGAGACAAAGAGATCAACAACATAATAAAAAGAGCGTAATCTTAAGCAGTAGTGACATCATTAAATCCAACTCTAATAAAAATCAAAACAAAAAAAGCGTGCCAAAAGACCGAAAAAAACGTACTAAAAGATAGAATAAATCGTGTCACAAGAGTATAATAATTTATTAAAAACTAAAAACAAAACAAATAAAATATAAATCTTGACAGTCAATGATCAGTATTAAAACCGATGCCATCGTCTACGTTTGAAAGAAAAAAAAAAGCAAAAATGATCGCTGTGCAGCTAGAGTTATTTGAGAGAATTAATACTTTCCTTTTAGACCATGTAATTTTTTGTGTACTAATATCTTGATTAATTTTATAAATCCGCATATTCGAATTGATTAATTACTTGATATCATCGAATTAATTACTTTTATATAATATTTTTTTAAAAGTAGCATTTAATAAGATTTAAAATTAAAATCTCAATATTTTTAAAAGTTCTTTTAAACTTAAATTAAAATGTGTTTAAATGTTTTTTTCCTCGCATTTATACTCAATAATTCGGAATATTTTGTGTCGTTGGCCATCTATTAGCCAAAAAGAGTTCGCTTGATTCACACGCGTTAAAGAAGCGAGTGGGGCAATGAGCAAGTAGTCTAACCAACATTATGAGTATTTGTCACGCGCGTTGGCATTGATTGTCATTCATCGGTAATACCGTAATACCCACTCCAATTCCAATCCCCGAAATAAACCAGTGGGTTCCACTTGTGTTGTGACACGCTAACGAAATAATCATAGCCGTCGCTTTTATTTCAACGGCAAGGATTCCAATCCCAAAATTGTCTGGTTTTAATGATATACTATGTTAGTAAGAAATTAGTTTTGTGGATAAATGTCAAATAAGATTGAGGACGTATATTTGACCTGTTGTTTAAGTTTTTTTATATTTTTTTAAATTATAAGTTTTAAATTTAATAAAAACACTTTTTTTCTAAAGTTTTTTATTTTTATTTTTTAAGTAAGATTGAGATTAAAATTTATTAAAAAATATCAAATAAAGTTACAAATATTGTATTTAGGTAATTTATAAAACATCCCAAAATATATTAATTATTAGAACAAATGTCTTTCGGTGTAGGTAATAATAATCATTTTATTTTTCATTTATCCAAAAAGTATAGACATCTTCTTTATTTAAAAAAATTAATACATAGTCTATGTAAATTACTAGTCTTTTAGTTTTAGGAATTTAATTTAAGTTTAGAGTTAGGGATTTAGATTATAAGGTTTAAAATTTAAAGATAGTGTTTATAATTTTAAATTTAGGGTTTAAAATTTAAGTTTCAATTTTTATTTATAATATAAATAAGTAGACTTGTGTAAAAAAATTTATACAGCCTCTATATCAAATTTAAACCCATTTAGAAATTTAATTTGAAGAAAATAACTTATTTTATATAGGTTTTTTAAGAAAGAAAATTCTATATATATACACACACTCTCAGCAAAACAGATATTGCTCTCTTCTTCAAGAAGAGTATTCGAATTCAAACTTTAAAGACGATATTGTTTGAAGAAAGAGTTACAAATCTCAAACATGAACCATAAAATGAACATTCACCCCAACCAACATTTGTCTTGAGAAAAATTGTTATAGGTGTACTTAATCAAAAAGCTAAATAAATAATGAATGAATTTCCCTTAATTTTAGTTAAAGCAATGCATTAAAAAGATAGAATATTATATATTTCTGCAGTCCACAGATGACCATACAACGGTCAATAATGTTGATTCAAATAATACAACATACCTCCAACTCCAGTTCCAAGCTCCACCAACCATCGACAGTCTCACTGCTTTTCTTTACAAATGTGTCTGACAAAATTATCAATACATTATGGTTATAAAGCCACCTTCTCTTTAACTCAACCAAAAAAATTGAAAAACAAAATAAATAAATTTGTAAAGAGCTGAAAGAAATACATTATGGTTATATGCAACAACATAGGATGTACAAGGACACAAAGACAACAATGTTCCTTCAGATTTCACTATACTCCCACTTCTTTTCTGGTTATAGTTAGTTCCATGGGGGTGATGGTGGTGGTTTGTATGCAAAATCCTGAGAGGATGTCCCGTAGTTCAGATCAAGGTTGTGCAGCTGTTCCATTAATTGGGAACGCCTTTCCTTGAAGAAATCGAGACGAGTTGTTAATTCCACCAGAGCAGAAGAAGCTGCCGATGAACGTCTCTGATAATCAGTCACCTGCAAATGAGAACGCCGTTGATTTCAGTATTGGGAAGCTACTTTGTACAAGAATTACTTCCAATGGCCAATATAATTGGTCTTACCTCTGCTGCTCTGGAGGTGGAAGGGATAGAAGCAGAGCCGACCACACCAAGCTCATTCATAGACATATTTGCCGATCCCTCGATACTTTTTGGGTCACTCAAGCTTGGTGAATCCAGAAATTGCTTCCGAGTAGGCTGCCTGCTGCTGTTGCCAACTGCCAATCCCTGTCCTTTAGCATTTCTCCAGTCTGGCCCTAACAAGTTCTCCTGCATAATAGTTTTAATAAGCATATTTGGAGTGCGTAAAATGAGGACCGGACAAAAATATCTGAAGGGAGAGAACTAAAACAGATGCATAATTGATTGAGTTCAAATGTATGAAGAGGGATTGGCTTGGCGGGAATGGTTGCAGAAAAACTCAGCATTAACTGATCCAATCATCAAATTTACTGTTACCTACAGTCATTAGCAATAAAACTCCTCTATATGCGGCATCTAGAGTCATACAACAGATGACTCTAAAACGCCCAGGCCAAGCTGACTCTAAATGCTAGAAAAGATGATAATTAAAGATGAAAACCAATAAATTTTAATTAAATGAAATTTGAAGTCAGATTCAATCGACAGGTGCACAGAATATTTAAAAGAAATACATTGAACACATACCTCTGTTCTTTGTTTCCTCTCATGATTACAGAAGGCAAGGGTTGTGTCAAAATCCTGCTGAAGAAACCTCCTGAAGGTATACAAATTATACAATAATTACCATTTAGGGTAGTTAAAAAAGCCCAGTAAAGAAGTGCATAAAAATGATAAAACAATGAGTAGATATTCAATAATTAGAAATCCTTCTAAACCACCCTATTACATGTAATAACTACCATTCCAAGACATTAAAAACCGTTCATAAACATGCAGAAAAAGTTCTCCCCTCACTAGTCGCTAGGCTTTGGTTGTAAGGTCACTGTAAATTAAGTAGTGACCACATTCCCATCCAAACCCCGAGCCCTAACCTTATTAGCAGAAGATTTTAGCTTTAATGACTTAGAAGGTACTAAAAAGATGGTTTTCCTTCCACACTCCACTCGAGCCAGCAATAGAGAAGCCTGTATCAAGCATATTGTAAGAATTTCATCTTCTTAAGGGCTTGAATTCTATGTTACTTCGAGACTTCAGTTTTCTTGAAACACCCGTGTCCGACACATACTCGAACAAGGTTATGATGACATGATCTTCCACGCCCCCCCCCCCCCCCCAAATGCATGAAAAGGTTGGACAAGTTGTACATTTCAGTGTCGGCATACCCATGTCCAACAACACACTAGAATTGGAGTAATATAGCTTGATTTCACCTTGATAACCAAAAAGCTTCAAAAGACACAAGTATTTGAAAGATATTTGTCAAAGACCCCTGAACAGAGCCCAAGTCTTGAGTTACCCATATTATCTGAAAGGTAACTGTGGGATGTAACATACTTGCATGAAAAAACAAAAGCACAATATTCATGCATGTGATATTTTGGCTAAAATTTTCTTTCTTGGGTTCCAGAATCTTCCAGAGAAGCTTGAAAAGGTAACTTCTGACGCAAGGAATCAACAGAAAGGAAACAAGCCAGATGATGGTTCCATGTGCCAATATGCAAAAGATAAAAATGCATCAGAACAGGGCAATTTGAAAGCTTAAGCCAGTATTGAAACGATTCTATTTGATTCCTTAAGATCGATCACTGTGACCACATTTTAAACTGCTGTGCAACTGCCTAATCAGATTTCTAGGTTAGACATGTTGAAACCAGTATGGAAAAGAAATCCATCAACTCACTGTTGAGAGTTATGGTTTTGGACATGTTGATAATGGTCGCATGCATCAGAGAGGGAACCGTAATGATGTTGTCGCTGCTGATTCAGCTGATGATGGAGTTCAGCAACTTTCTGCTTTAATCTAGCCACATCAGCTTCGGCAAGAGCAATCTCCTCGAGCTCAGCCCTCGTCTTGGAATCCATTCCACGGGAACTAGAAAATTGTCCAGATGACATGCTCAATCCAACTTCTAGTGCTGCTCTAAGATCCCGTTCAGCTTGTAACTGCTCTTGTAATCTGGAGACCTACAAAGTCATTTAAGGGTAAGTAGGAACACAACTTCAGGAAGATAATTCTTCAATAAAAGGTTACATAATTGCATAAGAGAAAATACTTCTCTTAACAATAATGAAGATAGATATATATTTGCAGTTAGAGATTTGGCATAACTCATATAATTCATTAGGTATCAAAATTATGACCCCCTTGGTCGTTCTATAGTCTGCAAAAGTTGCACAAAAGAAGTTCAGCTCTGCAAGTTTTACTTGTGTAAACTATTTAATGGCATATGCAAGCCACAAAATCTTCAAGTTAGCAGCATCACTCTCTGCAGACTGAACTACATCCAATCATGTGAGCAGCCATCAACAGTTAGGGAAACCTTCACTACTAACTACCCAAAGGCATTTTATACGGGGATGTACTTAAGAAGCAGCACAAAGAAGACATTTTAGAACTGCATGAGACCATTGGGTAGTAGCGTCGAGAAAATTTTAAAACCTTTTTTTTCAAACAGGCCCAAGAAAGTTCAGAAATCAAAATCTTCAACATCAAATTGGAGAGTAAGACTAAATAGAATATCAGACACAGGCAGCCTAAGAAATACAAAGCTGTGGTTTTTGATTATAGGAATAAATTTAGAATTAATGGATAGATCCTACCTTTTGCTAACTTTATTCCTCATTACATTAAAGAACAACAGAGAAAATGTATAGAAACGAACCCAAGTAAACCATGTATTACTAATCCAAGATGTTTGCAAAGTAAAAGTCCCTAAGACTGAATTCCTTGCGGAACATCAGTGTGAAAGTCAGCAAGCTGATGTAAAATAAATAAAAGAGGGAATAAGTGTCGGTAAGAAAGAAATACATCTTGTTCAAGTGCCAAACGACGTTCGTGCAGAGCTTGTTTTCTTCTTTCCAAGCTAGCTTGTAAAATTGCATTTCCTCTAGCCTGCAACAAGTAATGAGCAATCCATCAGAGGAAACAGAAAACATTTCACCACTTGGGCATAGGATGATTTCAGGAAAGTAGTGCTACCTCTTTTGCAATACGATGTTGCAGGTCATTCTTTGTGACCTCAAGCCTCTGTATGGCAAGCCTAGAAAATTGAACAAATTGATTATGCAATTATAATGTGACAACCATGAGATCAGAGCTATATTTTGACAGTTCAAGTATAAGAACTCAAGAAGAAAAAACACCACTTTAGTATTTTTTTCTTTTTTGATAAAAGGAGGGGCCTCGTTAAAAACACCGGGTTAGTATATGGGATCTTATAAAACAAACAAGTCAAATAAGTTTCAAGATAGAAACTAAAAGGTCAAATAATGCTTGGGAAAAGCAGGAGTGTCTCACTCTTCTTCACCAGAAGAATCAACAGATTCCATGGATGGTGTCTTTCTAGCCTGTAACAAAGTCGTTGAACATTAAAGTGAGTTACTATGTGAACAATATACCAGGTAAACATAAAGAAAAGATGCAATAAATAAAGCCTTTAACTTATTTTTTAAGACTCCTTTCAAAGATCAATTTCCTAATCCACATGGTTGGAAAGTGTACCAAGTAATAAATCTTATTTAGTTTAGTCAACCATATCTAAAATCCATTCACAAGTGCTTGAATCAGTCTGACCATCTGATGCATCTGATGTGAGAGTTCCTTGCAATTAAACAGTGCATCAAAAAAATGGTAACTCACATTGCCCCTCCCCCAAAATGTTGATTTATTTGCATTAAGACTGGAGCCTTTAGCTTTACCAATTGGCTTCTCGGTGGAAGATTCAAGCCCAGGCGAAGATACAGGATGGCCAGGATCCATTGAAGACAGAATCTCACCCATTGATCGGTAAGATTCGCCGGTAGATAGCACCCTTGGGACGTTTGTCTCATCAGTTAGATTTTTATTTCCTTTATTCTGCTTGCCTTGTTCCTCCAACTGAGCATCAGGATCTCTCATCCTTGGAGGATCCACAGCTAAGCCACAACTCTCAGCCTGAGTATGATTGTCTCTAGGGGATTCAACATCTGAACCATCGTCCTCAAAAACCTGTACACAAAAAAGAAGAATGTGCCAATCAGTTAAAGGGATTATCAATCAAGTTCTGCAACACTTTGAGTATGAAGGAATGTAAAAATAAGCATTGAACTTAGCATCTGCATATGAACAAAGTTTAGATGATTGAAAGGACAACCTACAACACAAACAAGAAGGTTTTAATCATTCAATCTCAATCTCTTATAAAGCTAAAGCCTAGTGTGCAGCAGTAACCTTAAATTAACGGGGAAGTCACACCTGCAGAAGCACACTTATTATATGATACTTGGAATGAAAATGTAGCTTTATTACATACGATTTAAACTTGACTCTTTCCTTTTTCCTTCTTGTTTCTGCAAATCATTCATTAGTATTGAGCACAAAATGAAACTATCTACACTGGTTCTCCAAATTACTCATCACTACTTCATAACACACAGATAGGCTTCTTTTTCATTTTATGCTGTTTATATTACCATTAAATGAAAAAATCCATCTCATAGTACACATTTAAACTGAAATCACTCAAATTCTACGAAGTAGTATGTTCTACCATATAATATCCTTCAGAGGTAATTATGAGCCTAAATCTTCGTCCACAGGACACGACTGTTATAGTTGTACAATCACAACGACAACACTCAGAAAGAATCAAAACATATGATTTGTGCCAGCAGAGCATCCACAAAAGAGCAAGGAAATGGACCGTGATTACATATGAAGCCCTTCAACATCTCACATTTAACACAAGTACTATGCCAACAATCAGAAAATCTTTGACTAACTTCCACATCAAAGATATCCTCGTGTCATTTCCATACCTTGATCACCACAAAGACATCATAACAGTTTCTAATGTCAAGTCAATGCATGCGCAAAGGTTTCCAGCAGGAGACCAGGCCAGTCCCCAGCAGCCCAGTGACACCACTAATGTTTAGTCATGGATGTATAAACTTTATGTTTTAATATTTGAGAACAGAAAAGATAAAGAACCTTGTAGTCATACAGATCACTGCCTGCATAGCCACTGCTTTCACTTAATTTCCCACTGAGCATACGTTCAGGATCATCATCTGCGTCCGGATCAGGTTCATTTTCTGCATCATGGTAGCCATTATCTTTCATACCTTGATTTTCCTCATCAGTGGAATCCTCACTAGCACTATTTTCAATCCGAGAACCGGCTGAAATAGAACATCTTTGTAGATTTTCATCCTGAAACAACACAAATCATCACCATAAATAGCACTATACTAAAGGAGACCGCAAGCATTGGGATCTGATCATGCAAAGGAAGACAGTTTTTTTAAAACCAGAATTATTTGAAATAAAGGTTCGCCGTCATTATAGAGATTACAAGTGAGAGACAGGTTGGAAATGCTCAATAATAAGGCATAAATGAAATTATCATCACACTCAAAGTAGTTCTGTTAGCTGATTAGTAAATTCATTCAAATCAAAATAGTTCTAAACGAGTTTATGCTTAATTAATATTTATAGATAGATGTTATAAATGTTATAATACAATTTCAAGAATACTAAGTTAATATAACTTCTTTTTCATGATATGCCATTTGAATACAAACTTCGGTAAGAATAAAAATATTTTTACAAAGATACACTCAGGTTTTACCGTGTATCATAACAAACCATAGAGATAGCATCTAGATCAATATACCATATCAAGCAACAGTGAAGCGGGGAGCATCTTACGTCAAAAATATTCTCATATTCCTCCAAAAGGGTTGTAATGATGGCTTGAGCATTATTAGCAGCATTTGCAGCAGAAAGAAGCTGGGCAGAATTATCGCCATTAACATCAAAATCATCCTCCAATTCACATTCACCGGCTAATAAGGGGCGTAAAAGCAAGGGTGCCATGCAAGCAGCTACAGCAGATGCAGTCATTCGATTCGCATGAGAATGAGATGAGATTGTATGCATCATCTTAAGAATCCTACAAAAACATGATGAATATGGAGTTATATAAAACAATAAACATTTATACGACCTACCACGTATATTCCAGGGTACAACAAGTAAAATATCTAGAGAGCTAATGAATTTATCTGGGATGTTTACCTTTGCAACAGGCGTCGGTTTGGTTCAGGAAATGTCTCTAATATAGCAGAGCGCATTGCATTTATCCGGGCTTCCTTCCGATCAATTTCTTATCAAATAAAAACGTAAATCAGTATCAGTTTATATAGACACAAGAAACAATTATTTCACTAAAATGCAAAAAAAGAAAATAGAAGATAAAAATAAAAGAATTAAAGAACTGTTGGGACAGAATCAAGTAAGCACACGTTGCAATGCCACATCAGCAACAATCATTGATTGTTAGTCAACTAAAGATTTTCATCCAAAAAAGGGTCATTTTGACCAAAAATGAAACATTGAGGGTTAAAGTGCTTCAAAAAAAATTGGGGCCAAAATGACTATTCAAACAAACGTTAGGGGTGAATTTTTGACATTATGCCAAAATTCAACAAAAGACAAACTTGAGAAAACATGGGAAATAGAAAGAAAATAGTTAAACATACTGTAAGCCTCCAGCAATGCAGTACAGCAGGATGCAGGAACTGGGGATGAGGGTAGCTCTCTTAGAACATGCTGTAAATCAAACATCATGGCTGATTAAGGAACACTAACTTGAAAACTACAAATGGCATAATGTACTAACAAAACTACCTTAACACAGTCTCCCACAACATGAGCGTCCTCGTCAGAATCAAATTCAGTCTTGCCTACATTAGGAAAAGGAAAACAATTAACACAGTTTAGTTTTGCATGTTAACATTGTAACTTATCCACCAGTTGGGGAATCCAAATCTGCAAATACATGGATGTCCTTATCAATTAGAAATGAAAAGATACCTTGGTCATATTCTTGAACTCTACGGTCAACCTCCTCAACATCGGCAGACTGACGTAGAATTCCTTCAACTTTAGTTCCTGCAGCAGAAACATCATACAATAAGTAAAAGCCAAAATAGTAACAAAGAAGCATGAAACAATCTTCACTATATCTCCTTCAGGTCTCTTCATGTAACCACTGAAATTTTCCAGTTTATTCTTCCAAAATAAGCTTGCTACTAGTTAGTTTGACAAACTCAAGCAGACCATAAAGTTTAACTACGCATCCTAAATAGCCTAAATGCAATCAATACCAGTAAAACAATTGCTACATGTGGGATTGAGCAACCTAGCATAAATGATGGCTCAGAAGATCAGACAAAAATGTGAAGACAAAATAATATAAGATCGAAAGGATCTCCATTGACGGAACTTTTCTCCAAGACTCATCAGTATTTCAGATTACAAGCACAATAGAAAACTCAAACTACTTCCCCGGTGGAGGAAGCTATAGAAATGCAAAAAGTCAGTGGCTACATTGGCAGAAGAAAAAGAGGAAGAAAATCATATTGCTAGTTTCACTTTAATCCCTAATAATTTTACTTTAAGCAACACCGCACATATAGTTAGCTACCACTACAAACTAATCATTTTTGCATGTGCGTGTGTATGTGTAAGGCTACAAAACTCCCCAAACTGCTTCTTTCAGACATAATGTACAAAGAGAAAAAAAACCCAGAGATCAACACAGCAGAATATCATTTTAATACATAAGCCATGGATTTCAATGCTGTAATCAAATGGATGGTCACACATCTTCCTACTATTATGATTACAAGTATAAACCAATTCCAACGATAACTATAACATTCTAGACTAGACAACTGTAGGTGAGGACTCCACTATCCATCAGACCTAATGAAGCGCTCAAGTAAGATAAGTAATAATCACAATTTAAAACCACAACTTACCAAACTTTTCAAGAAACTGCAGAGCTTTCTCTAGGAATGATGGGCGCCCATCAATATCTTCAAGCGCAAGCAAAATAGGTCTTCCAACAACCAATGACTTAGCAGTGCGCTTCTCTCTCCCTAAGAAGTATTAAAAATACTAATAAAATAAGTTGAAATTTTGCAAAGGAAAAAAGGTAGACAATGAATGATGATCATCAAAATTTAAGAACTATGGGGAACAAACATTGATGGAATGACCCTTCTATTGCATCAGTTGTGTCATTACGGAAAATCCCATTGTGTCCCATGACAAGTGCAGCACTTGGGGCTTGTGCAAGGGCATGTTCTAGAGCTGTCTTCCACTCATACAAATCCTCTGATCTCTCCGCCTGAATTTATAAAGCAACAAGGTATCAGCTTGTTTAACATTTTTCTCGAGGAAAATCACAATGTACAAGTCATTAACATAAATTTTAAAGACGGAAAAAGAAAGTACATAAAATAAGAGCTGAAAACAATATTCAACTATAGATGATGCACCTTAAGCGTGAAAGCCCGTCCATCACGCCCATCAGGAAACAATACAGTCAACAACTTTTTATCTTCTCTAACAACAACACTGCAAACAAGAGGGGCTATAAGCAAGACCATTGCGACAGCTATCACAGAAAACACACAATGGCTATTCATACCTTCCAGAATTATTCAAATCAATGCCCCCCAATGTCAAATTAACTTCACCACCTCGTTGTGGTAGGGCACTCTGCAAGAAAATTAAAGCAACTTGTTTCAACTAAATCCTGAAAACTTTAAAATAACATTCAAAACGGAAAAACAAGATAATGATTAGATTATCCTTTTATGTGCAGGAAAATAAAGCAATAAGCATTTGTCTTCATGAAGTCTTGGAAATAAACTCTCTAGGAAACGTTTTCAAAAGTGAAACATGAAGATTATCAGTCTATCACCCTTTCCCTCTCTCTTGAAAGAAATGGAGGGGAGGAATACATAGAAATATGAAATTGCAAAACCAAATGCACGCTCAAACATTTCGCCTTGTCTATACCCACATGCAAAAGCTAACCAAAATTCCTTGTGTCATAGTTGATTTACGTGAAAGATTGACTTTTATGATATGGTATTCTCAAGAAGTTTCAAAGTTAGCATGTGAGAGTAAACTTGTACAACTGAAAGTTTGCTTAAGAAATAGCAACATAAATGATGAATCTTCACTCTATACACCCATATGTAGCATTTAGAACAGGAATCTGCAACTTTTCCTCATTACAATCTGTAGAAAAGCAATTTTCTAGCTTTAGGAAAAACTAATTAACGCATAAAAATAAAGCAGAATTTAAGTTTCTGCAGAAAAGAAGAAGAAAACAGAATTGATTTTCTGTTATTGAATATTTTCAAAAAATTACATCCCTTTACAGTGAATTTATAGACTCAAGTATTGGACTTTAGTTACAATTAGGAGTCCTAAGTACACAAGACATCTAACTCTATCTTTTAGGAAGTAAACTTTAATTTAAACTACTATTTACATGAGGACTCTAACTCTATCTTTAAACTTTAATTTAAACTACTATTTACATAAGGACTCTAACTCTATCGGATAATCTAACACAATCTAGGGAATACACCTCAGCAACAATTTTTCGGCCTCTATGATCCCCTCTGACAAATCGGACTTCCTAAATCCTTGCCAACTAGTACCACATGCAAATGTTAAGGGTAATGATAAAGATCTGACCCCAAATGTTTACATTAAGTCACAAGTGCCTTTATACTTAGATTGCCCAATGGAAAATGCCATCCACATGTTTCTTTCTTTCAAGGCAGCGAAAATACCAAGCCTCCACTCATAAATATTTTTCCAAAAACATAACCAAACATGTATAGAGGGCTCGTAATGATCATATCCCATCATTTAAGCATTGACAGTCCCCAGCCTGCTCATACTCTACTACTATAAAAGCATTTCACGTCAAGCAGTGAGAAAATGTAAAATTAGCAGCATGTTGATGATAGAGCGGTCCAGAACCACTCTCCCCAAATTCCTTTGATGACCGCATAGTCTTGCATATAATTAGCCATTACCCTAGTCTATGTACAGACAGCCACTTTGAATAATTTAAAGCATACAATTAAACCATTATAACAACTAAAGCATTAAAAGGACATGATATACATAGAAGTATGACAAGGTGAGGGGAACAAAGGAAAAATGAATTTGATGCAAGAGAATATCAGTTTTTCTTTTAATATGAAAAGTCTTTCACCATTGCCCTCAATTCCTGTTTTAGAAAGCAAATAAACATCACATTATAAACTTGACAATCAATCAACAGATTACAAAAACTAGCATGTCTTTGGCAGCACATAAAAGTTAAAAATCAGTACAACAGAAATATATACGGGAAAAGAAATAAACTAAGCTATAATTCTCATATGATGGAAAGGATGATAAGTACTAACAGGATCATTTTTAAAGAACACCAATGAAGTACGTGTGAGGATAAACCACCTCTTCTTCCAAGACTTCCAACCAATCCCTGCAGAAGCTTGACACAAACTTATAAATAAGCTACATTGATAATTGAATCAACGGGGTACTTAAGATACGTAATGATATTACCAAGCCCCACATATATGAGAGGTCATTAAAGGTGCATCTAAAAGTAGTAATGGGTTAGATTGCAATTTCCTGATCTAGATTTAACAAATATTATAATAAAAGATGTGCCTCCTCCAATAATTTTAAATACAATAACTGATGGGCTAAACAAGATACTTCAGTTCAGCTACACTTTGTGCAAAATTAATATTGTGAGCATCAATAAAAAGACGGCTAAAACGATTTTAAAATAAAAAGACTCGGAACTTTACCACCTTAATTAGACAAGTCCCTGCACTTATATTACACTTAAATAAGCCCTTAACCTTCAACTTGTACCCAAATAAGCCCCTAACTTTTAATCCATACCTAAAAAAACTTAACATAAACTCACATTTAAAATAGGGGTTTATTTAGGTATAAATCAAAGGATAAGGGTTTGTTTGAGTATAACAAAAAGTAGTGGATTGTTAAGAAAAGTGAAATAATTCCAGGGATATTTTAGTATTTTAGCCAAGAAGACACACACAAGAATAAGTATGTTCAAATAAATATACAGACACAGCCGCACACGCAGAGGTGCATACAAAAAATAATTTAAAAGCAGGGAAGAAAACAAAAAGTGATAAAAAGATTACGAACCTTTTGATGATATGAAAAGAGGGCCACTCTTAAAAACCTGCAAAACTCACATGTCAGAAGCCATGGATGTGCACCAACTGCCTTGTGTGAAAGGTAATTATACTCTTGAAAATAGAATTTAATCAATTTAATGGTGCATATAGTGCATATGCATCATGGGATGTACCACTAAAACCCAAATTTTAATGCTATGAAAAGTTAAATTATTGAAACAATGTTTCTATAAGAAATGACAAGGCTGTTTTCTTGCTACCATTGAATTGACAAAACAACAGTTACATAACGAATTAGTTCGTTTTTCTCACGAATCATGAACTACCCCAAAGTTGTGGCAGTGCATGTATCCAACATTTGACGTTAAAATGTGTCTGCATGCAGTGAATCAAATAACAAGCAGTTTGGATACTATGTGGATCATAAATTGAGGCGTCTAACATATATATGACACTTAGATCTCTAGGGCGCAATGTAAGAACAGCTTACAGCTCTCAAAATTAAAAACTATAGCAATGAGAATGGAATGTAAAGTCAAAGATTTCATAAAGGTTTTGGTCAAATTTCCTAACTCCTCCATATATATTTTGCTTTTTTTTCCATTTTTATTCGATCCACTTATCTGAATTTCATTAAATTTTCTGTTACAACATGACAACGCAACGCTTCTTAAGTCACCAAAATAAATACCAAGCAGCATGACAACTTGCTCATTATATACCAAAGAGAAGTTCATTTTGCACATTTTTACAGACCCTCAAACTAATGGGGGAAGAGAAATTAATGCATGCCGTTTTATTGACGCTTGACTTACCACACTGCTTGTTTTAGATAAAACTCAGTTGGACTTCGTGCAAGCTTTTTTGTAAGTTTAAGGTCGAAACAAACAAATCATTAATTTCATTTTAACTATTTACATAATTGAAATTTCAATATTAACTTGGTTGGAATTAAAATTCCCAACACTTCCAATTTAATCCAAACAACACTATTAATTTCTTTTGTTTTCATGTTTTCAAAAATTCCCTATTAAAGCTCTCTTAAAAGCCTTTTTTTCTTAGAAACTGGATGATGATAACATTACTAAAAGAAATTAACTTCAATTTAAGAATCTCAAAATTTATGAACTTCTAGCAATGTAGTGCTTTAATCAAAAGCTGTTAATCAAATAATCAATCCAGGCAATTCACAATATAAAGATCCAAAATTTTAGCTTTCAATTCACATCCAAATGTCTCAGAAATCAAACAAAAAATCTGAAAAATAAAAGAAAAACAAAATCAGATAAATAGATTTTTACCGTGTTTGAGGCTCCCCCTCTAGGCCGCTCGAATGACGCTAGCGAAGCTGACATTTTCGCAGAATAACATTGAAATATTCAATCAATCGGGAAAAAAAAAGTCTTCAGCGTTTCAACCTCTCAGCGGAACGCCCAGTGTTCGACATTGACTCGACGCAGTAGATCGGCAGTTAACTGGAATCGAAGCAAGATCTAAAGCTTAGAACAAATACTGAGTGAATCTTCGAGCTTAGGGTTTTTCTACAAGATAAATATACCAAACTGCATTTCCCAAAAATACCTTTATTTCTTGCTCTTGTTCGATTTTTTCTTCTTCTTATATATAAATATATATTGTATTTTATTCGAGAAAAAAAGAATAGGTTGAAACAGAGTATTTGCTTTTCACCCACTCACGTCAGCTTTTGGAAATATCGTTTTACTTCTATTTTATTCTACATGAATTTACAAATTATTTTTTTAGATTTTCAAGATAATTCGTAAATACGGCATTTAAAGTAATATAAAATTATAAAACATAAAAAACTAATACTGTATTTACATAATTATAAGTTCTTCCTAATTAATGGAAAAACAAATTTTCTTACAGTGTAATTTGTTTATAGTAAATGTTAATAAATGCAAAAAGTGGTACCTAAACAAATAAAATATATTCAATCAATATGATATTATAAACGCGCTTAATTCATCTGTATTAATGTCAACAAGGTCTTGATTTTGTTGGTAAAGATTGATACTTATGGTGTTTAAATTCAGGTACTTGAGGTGTCGGTACAATTTCTTGAGTAGCATATTTGTCAGCCCGTAATTATCAAATATAAATGTTAGATATTTAGTCTATATATTTTTAATATTTTTAAATTTATTTTAATATATATATATAAGGAACACATAAAATTTAAGGAAGACATTAAAATATTAATCTCAATCGTAATTTTTTCTTTCAAATCTTATGTTGAGAAATTAATACAAATAGTTTTAAAAAACGGGTAAGACACAATAAATTTTTGACCTGACTACTCGAGAAAAATCATGGGTTAGGCACCCTGTATAATTGAACAATTTTTTAAACGAAATAATCCAAATTTTGAAGATTCAAGTCGACGGATCAACTATCCGGGTCACCAGGTTGGGGATTTTTGAACCCCCTGCTTAGAATAGTTAGGTTCATGGGAGTCTAAGTAGCTAACCATACTTCTAACTTCATTGGTAATTCATTACTTCAACAGATATGCATTTCAAGTGCTGAGTTACAGTGTTAACTTTATTTACGGTCATTTTTAATGATCTTTTTTCTAATTATTATGGATAATGATTAGATGTTAATGTTATTCGTACCATGGTGCAAGCCTTATTCATAGGCCTAGTTTTACCCGTTTTTACCAAAACAGCAAAACTTTGGGGCATTCCATTTAAAGATGGAGCATATTGTTTAACATTGGTGGTGCCATTGTTGTTCGATATCATCGATCGTTGCTACATCTGCTCAAGCTATCTTCTGCAGTCGTCTCCTCACTTGCATTGCTCTCGATATTGCAGGCAACTGATTCGATCAAAGCTCAAGTTACTCTTTATGTCTATGTGCAACCATCCGCATCAAAAATGCATATTCTCGGGTGGAACCCTATGTCGCAGTGCCTATCTCGGTCTACATCTTCACATTGCCGCTGCCGTATCTTGGTGCCGCATCGCCTACCCCTTCCAACTGGCTTCGTTGCAGGAGCAATCATCCTAGTAATTTGATAATCCTTGAAAGAGGTATGTTCAATTTTTGAATTTCTTTCATGTATCTACCCCAAGTTTCAAAACAATTACAAACATATTCTTTTCTATCGATACTGTAACATCAACAATATGAGTGGGCAAAACTAGATTCGACTCGAAACACCGGGTAAATTCCGGTACTGAAAATTGAAGTTCCATGTCAAAGACAAATCTACAGCTAGTTTGTAAGCAGATGCGAATCATTAAGCAAATATTAAACACAATTCAAACAACATATGCCATATGGTATCAGCTATTTAATTAGAATAGTTCATACAAAACCCTAAAATCCCAAATCAAACAACCAACCCCATAATGTTTAGATTTTCACTTATCTTTTGTAGAAACGCCGTATTTCTCTTGCATCTTAGCGATTTCATCTTCCTTCTTCTTCTGGTCGAACTTCTTGCTCATCTTGGCTTGTTGATAATACAACACGATCAGATACCTATTGGCCACGTTGAAACCCGAGAGATGGTCCACGGCCGTTTTGGCATCGTATATGTCCTCGTAGACGACGAAAGCGGTGCCGCGCGTTTCTTTGCTAGTCCCGATGCGTATCTGGCGGATGGCTCCGTATTTGCCGAATATATCGTACATCTCCTCGCTCGAGATGTTGAATGGGAGGTTCCGAACGTACAGCACCCGGTTGACTTCTGGCGGAAGCCGGGTGTTCGCCTTGCGGAGACTAATTGATGCCATTTGGGCGGAAGAGAAAGGCCAAGGCTAAGGCTGAGGAGAAGAAATTGGCAAAATCGGAGAAGCAGAATGGGTTTTATGGGCGGAGCTCGGAGGTATGAGCCGGTATATTTCTTTTATGGATGAATATGGGATTATTGTGTTAATAGTCCATAAAATGTGGGCCTGTAAAGGGCTCATGGATTTACACTCCTTTTTTTTTTTTGAATATTCTGAATGATTATAATTAGTGTTTTTTTTAATATATTGGTATAATTACATTCAATATACGTTTTTATTTTTATATTTAATCATTGGCATACAATTGATTAATTCGGTTCGTATACGGTAGAGGCTTATTATGGGGTGACTCTCCCAACCAAATTTACTACATTTACAATGTCAGGATTCGAATCACTATCCTGCTTAAGGGATTTAGTGTCTCATCCCACTAGTCCAATTGCTTGTTGGTTCTATTTATAATTTATAATCTTTTGACAAGGCACACAAATCTTGCACTCACATATGCTCGAATCCAGATTTCTTAGGATGAACATCATATTCTTTTCTGCTGGAACTATTCATTGGGTTCAATTATAATTATAGTTAAATTAAGCAAAATGACAAAAAATGCCCCCAACGTTTTCATATTTTGTCAGGGCATTTTTATCATTTAGCCCCCTATTCTTTTTTTTGGACCAAACAACCCCGCAAATGTTTCAATTTGGTCCAAATATGCCTCGTTGTATAAAAATGTCAGTCAACTGACGATCAACGGTTGATTTGACTGGACTTGCCACATGTTAAGTTCTGTTGACGTGTCAGCATCATATTCGCCATGTGTCACCATCAGGTTTGGCCACGTGTCAATGGTTGATTCTGATGTCCGCAACTCTTAACAGGTGACAAGTCCAGTCAACATCAGTCGCTGACCGTTAGGTTAACTAACGGTTTCCGTCCAACTGGGGCATATTTGGACCAAATTGAAACGTTGGGAGTTGTTTGCTCCAGAAAAGAATAGGGGGCCAAATGACAAAACGTGCAAACGTTGGGGTATCTTTTGTCATTTTGCCTTAAATTAATACAAAGTATATTTGGATTATACCCTGTGATTTTTTAATCACTGGTATATTTATTGATCGATTAATTCGGATCGAATTTTGTAAAGACCCAATATGGAGGCAACCCTCCCAACTCAGTTTTCTTCATCCACAACACCAAAGTTCGAACCTCTAACTTGCTTAAAAGATCTCACTAGACGAACTGGTTGTTGGTAGAATATATCATAGTTTTTTTAATACAATACATGAATGATTTCAAATCACAAACCTTTGGATTGAATGTGTTTTGTGTTTAAGTACATTTAAATTTACGATTTTTAATATATTATTAACAATGTCAATCAAATTAAGATTTAGTCCATTGTAATTTGAAATATCAACTTTACATCAATATGATCTAATTTGAACATGAAAAAAAATTAAACATATTAATGCCTAAACTAATGTAAACTTATAAATATGTCATGTTTAAGATTTATTTTAGAATTTAAGATTTTAGGGTTCAAGTTTAGAGTCTAGAACATTGATGGTTCGAATGAATCAATGTATGCATATATTAGTTTCACATAAACTTTCATTATCGCAATCTGTGTGATTCAACAGAAAATTTACAATGATTTTTGTTTTTCATCCTTTTTATCACTATGTTTCAACGGACAATGAAAAATTGAAAACCCTAAACGAATACATTTCGTCTCTTCTTTGGGTTTGATTCAGGGTTTCCTTTTCTCATCATTGCCACAAATTCATCATAATTTATCCTTCCATCCTGCAAAAAGAAAAAATCAAAACATCTGTAAAACATCTCTCTGCACTCTGCATATATATATATAGACCATGAATTTATAGTTTGAAAAGAAATATGTACATACGTATATGTATATCTTACATTGTCTGAGTCAACTTCAGAAAGGATTTCCTTGATATTTTTTCTATCGATTATCCCATATTCACGAAGAGCATGTTCTAGTTCTTCAATTGTGATGTATCTGAAACAAACACAATCACAGTGACGGATCCAGAAATATATTTGAGGGTGAGCACATATAAAATCTCAAAATTTCATGATGGCACAAGTCATAAATATTACAAAAAATTAAAGACTAATTTGTAAAAATTAAAAAAATTAAAAGCAAATGTGTAAACTTTAAAAAGTTTAAGGCGGGCACGAGCCTATCTTACACTACATGTAGACCCGCCATTGAACACAGACATATATGTATATATATTATATGTATGTATGTGTGTATGTATGCATGTATTCTTGAAAAAAAATGCAGAAGCCAAAAGATGATTACTAACCCGCTGTTGTCTTTATCAAAGTGCTGGAATGCATGGTAGAGATGTTCTTCTCTATCCATTCGGTTCATATGCATTGTTGCTGTGATGAATTCTTCGTAGTCTATCGTTCCATTCCCGTCTGCATCTGCCTATAATATCCTAATCGAATTAATTAATCGGTCAAATCAATACATATACAAATTGGATTCGTTTTGGGAAAAAACTTACTGCTTCTATTAATTGTTTAACTTCATATTCCGAGAGTTTTGTTCCTTGCTTAGCAAGTCCTTGTCTGAGTTCTTGAAGTGTTATCGTCCCACTGTTGTCGGTATCCATTCCCTTAAACATCTCCTTCAACCCCCTTATTTCTTCCTCCGATAAACACCCTGCGATCACCTACGAATTTCGATTTTCGAGTGCAAGTGTCAAATACGAATATATACAAATTTTGAAAATACTCAGTTGCGATACCACCACTATTTAGTACCTTCAAAGCGACTTTCTTGAACTGGTTCATTGCTTTGAACTGCTTGAGCCTGGTTAGCACTGCGTTGTCGAGTAGTGTATCAGGTGCTTCACCATCTTCTTTGATCCATGGATGACCTGTTGTTTGTTTGTTTGTTTTATTACAAAAGCATATGTCTCGATGTTATTTAAGGAATTTAAAGAACAAAACATCGAGGCATGCGCGAACGCACGTATATACACTTACTTAGAACCTCTACGGCTGTTAATCTCTTGCTGGGATTTGAATTCAGCATCTTCTTCACAAGATCTTTTGCTTGAGGTGAAATCGAATGCCATGGCTTGCTCGAGAAATCGACATGTCCTCGTAGTATTGCAAGGAATATCCCGTTTTCGGATTCTATCAAACAAAATATAACCATATAGTTTCAAGCTCCATGATTCCATTGAGATTATGGACGTAATTACAGGTTGAAAATCGAACTGAGAATATATATAATATAGTTACCAGCCCAGAAAGGAGGAAATCCAGAAAGAAGAATATACAAAATAACCCCAAGACTCCATATATCAGCTTCAGGTCCATATCTCCTCTTCAAAACTTCTGGTGCAATGTAATATGCACTTCCAACAATGTCTTTAAATACTTCTCCTGTTTCAAACCAAGACAAAATCTTAGGTTTAGGGGAGAAATGCTTTCAAGAGTTGTTCTAAAAAGTGTTTGTGTATTACTTTTAGGACTTTGCTCTAACTAATTCGGACCCACTCGCGTCGCACACCTGACTTTGGTAGGTGAGTCTCCTAGCGGGAATTTTCTGCATATATAAGACCTTGAGTTCGAAACCTTCTTAAGTGATATCAAACTGCTTACTACTTAGAATAACTTCACTAGTATACTCAAAACTCAAAAGTGCTTTTGTTAAACCTAAAAGCTATAAATTAAAGTGAAAAACACTTTTAGCTTGAAAAACTATCTTATCTGCGGCACTTTTGACCCGAAAACACTCTTACTTTAGAAGTACTTTTTAAAAACAACTCGCTAGGGTTTATAGGGAAGAAATTAGCTTAGGGTTGAAAACAATATATACCTGGCTTGAAAAAGGTTGATAGACCAAAATCTGTGGCTTTGAGGGGAGAATTTTCTGTTAGAATTAAACCATAACAGATATGAAATCTAAACCCAGGATCTATCATGTCAAATCATCAAGAACAATAAACTAAATGCGGAAGCGTACCTGAATTAATCGATAGATGAAAAACTTGAATCTTTTGATGAAGATCGCCTAAAAGGTGGTTGTGATCTTCCAAAAAAATAGGTTTTCTCTTGATGTAAAACTCTCTGACGGGGAAGGAGAGAAAAACAAGTTAACCTATTTCTTGGGGACCACTACCTCTTTATATAGTTGATTTAATAATCAACTATTAAGTATTTATAACTCTGCCCCTCATCGAATTATAAATACATCTTATGGTATCTACACTTTTATTTCCATGACATTTTAATACCCATGACACGCCTAACATAATTGGTCACTTAATTTTGTGTCATACTTTAAAATAGCAATATACATTATACATATGTGCCCACTATTACGGATTTTAATCCAACAATCTCCCACTTGGGCAACATATGTTTCGACAAATGTATAACCTTATGAGCTCAAAAATTTGCTATTATATAATAGGTATTCTCAGTAACAATCTCGTCCATCAACTATATCCATATAGGATCAAAGCAGCCTTTTTGTCGTATCAATCACGACAAGACCCATCAATGGTCACGTATACAAATATAGTCAAATGACATAGATCAATCATGGATGCGTAGCATGGAAAATTACATGAAATGTGAACCAAATATGTATATTTCCAACTGGTCCTTCTAAACCTTAGCGAGATCAAACTTTATGAATTCAGAGTGTGCATAAACCAAAAGAACTTTATTTTCTGCAGAAAATAATCTTAAAATATCCTTAAATCAAGTAATCGAAATTGTGTCTAAAACGAATGAGCATTTTTCAAAATTACAAACTCCCACTAAAACTGAATATCCTTAAATAACATTACACCCACATGAGTAGTGTGCTCATGAAAGACCTAGGGTGTCGGTTTCTTAATAAGCGCAATTATGGAGTTTGTACCAAAGCATGCTCTATAGACACACAACCACTCAATTTTCTTTAACAACTAGGAACTTAATATTTATGTGCTTCAAATTTAAAGTGTTCCTATTGTTTATAGAATAAATGAATGCATATTTATTGTCACAAAATAACCAAGTGATCTTTCTATTCAATCTATAATTAGCAGCCCATGTGACAAAATTCTTTTGCATCAATATTCTAATAGAATCAAGTCTGTAAACTTGATGATCTCTAACTTACCGTAACTCCGATATGTGAGCATGTAACTTTTTGTTCTCTAAAGATATTTCATAACCCTATTGGCTGCTATTCAATGATCCATAATATGATTGCTTAAATATATGTCTAACATTCCAACAATGTACGCAATATCCAAACGCATACATACTTGAGCATAAATTAGAATCTCAATAGCTTATACATATAGAATCTTTTGTATTTTCTAAATTTCAATGTTACTTTTAGGGCATTGAGTAAGACTAAATTTGTCTTCTTTAGCAATTTGAGTATCACTTGGTTTACTCCCCTTTTGAATGTAGTATATAGAATTGTGAACCAAATTTATCTCAAAACCAAATGAGATAAACAATATGAAATTTATAATTTCGTTAATGAAAGTCCAACTTAAGCTCATAGATGAATTTCTTTAATTTACATATCATTGATTTTGTATCATTAGACACAAATCTATGATTGTACCATATAATTTGTTTCTTCAATGTCACCATTGAAAAACACAAGCATAATATCCATCTTATGTAGCTCAAGATTAAAATAAGCAATAAGCGTCATGATTATCTTAAAAGATTCTTTCAATAAAACTTGAGAGAAAGTCTCCACAAGATCAATGTCTTCTTTTAGAGTATATCCTTTAGATACAAGACATGCCTTATACTTGTCCACATTATCATTTGCATCCCTCTTGGTTTTAAATATCCATTAACAACCAATTGGTTTGCACCTTCACATAATGAGACAAGTTCCTAAACTTTATTGTCTTGCATAAATTATACTCTTCTTGAATGACATCAAACCACTTTTGAGAGTCAGAACTTTTATGATCTGATAAAAAATGATTGAATCATTTTCTATCATTCCATTATTATCCTTATTTTCTTGAAGAAATACAAAGTAATAATCTATAATAGTATTTCTCATTCCTTTCATGGATATCTTTAATGACACTTATTTTTTTAAGGTTGTTGAGTTTGTTCTTTCTGAAACAATTATCTTATCTTGAATGGGAGTTGTTCAACATTGTTTTGCTGAGGTACTTGATTCACTTCTTGATTAATGATAGGTGTGAAAACCTAAACATCATCAAAAGTGATAGTATGAATTAAATTATAATCCAACTCCTCCTCAATAGCAATGTATCTAACCTTATTTCTCCCTCCAAACTCAACATCCTAAAAATGTTATAAACCTCTCCTTAAAATAATCCTTATTGTGGGATCATAAAATTTACAGCCCATGGATCACTCAAAATAATCGAAGTAGTTGCTCACTTTTGAAGTTTAATTTCTTCACATGTGTCCTAACTTATACAAAAGAATCAATACTTTGTAACTTATTATTGTTTCTTTTGATTAGGACCTTTAGCAACTTTATTCTAATATATTTTTATTGCCCTTATTCTTAGAGACACTAACTAAATGAGCACTAACCGAATAAGTACTTTTACACTTATAATGCTTCAACTTTTCTTCCTCTTTAACACAATTAGAAATAAGCTCATTTAAAGTCTATTTCTCCTTTTTGTGATTGTAATTAATTTTAAATTGGTTAAACTGTAGAAGAAGCGATACCAAAATCATAAGAACAAACAATTGTTAGAAAGTTTGATCTTATGTGCCTTAAATTTTGAAGCAATATTAAACATTATTCATAATGTACTTCCTCACATTTCCTTGACCCTTATACTTCATAGACATCAAAGAAGGCATAAGTGATGTCATATTAACCTTAACATTTTTTTTTAGTAAAATGTTTCTCAATTTTATCAATGAAACCCTTAGTATGAGTAATATCTTTAGATTTGTGCTCCTAAAGAATTCTAGAATGTTGTACTTTATGATCATTAAACTCATGCAATTTGAACGAACTTACCTCTCAAAATCCATTTTATGGGTGCTACCGCCATGAGAGGTGCAAGTTGTTCTTCCCTTAGTGCAAAGTCTATGTTCATACAACCAAATACTATATGTAAGTGTCTTTTCTATTCCTTGAAATTAATTTCACTAAACATGAGTGTAGAATGTATATTAACAGATATTGTGATAACAAAAGCTAAATTAGCTAAATAGAGAACAAAAATAAAAAAACAAAAAAACAAGCTCACATAAATATTCATAAGTAAACAAATAAATTCAAAATAATGGCTAGTTCCCCTCAAGATACCAAGCACAACATTAATATCAAGTCTTTGGACAAGTAATATTAATCAGAAAGCGGTACTCTTGTTGTAGCAATCAAACATTGACAATAAACTATGTCAAACAATAGATTAATCTTTGGACTAACGTATTGCTAACATAAAATACCTTATAATTGCCACACATTTATCGCCATTAGTTGTCGTTGTAATTACGCCAAATATTAACTTTCCTTTGGGCCAATTAATAAACGCATGAATTACAAAAACCCATAATTATCTTAATATTTTAAATAAACTAATCTACACAAAAGTGGTCACTTTGGTGACATTATGTTTCAATTAATCCATTAAAATATTAGACATCCGAAACCAAAATATGAATTTAATTGTTTCAAAATATTTGTCTTAATTTTATCTTTCAATCAAATTAAAAGATAACCAAAATAATAATAATTTTTGAATAAAGGTAAACCTCATATCAAGATCTAGGACACTCCATTAATATTTCATCTTTGGACAAAACATTAACTTGCAAGTGATATCTTGGTACAAGTAATCAAACATTGATAATAAGAACATGTCAAAGTAAATCTTCCTTTGGGCCGATTTATTGCTCACATATAAAACTGAATAATTATCACATGTTTATTACCATAATTGCACATGTAATAACGTTAATTATTAACCTTCCTTTGGGCCGATTAATATTAACATAATTCGACTTACATGCACAAAACCTTTTATATTTTAAAATAAATAATTTCCACAAGAGAGGTCACTTTGGTGACTTAATGTTTCAATTAATTTATCTTAAAATATATAACATAAAGTACCGATATCCAAATTTAAAATTATGTAACAGTCAAAACTGAAATTTCTGATAACACTTTAGTTTCCAAAATAACCCAACATAAGATTGTCTGAATAGGGCTATCAGAAATCGAAAAACCAAAATATTTGACTGTTACTCAAAAAATTCCTTAAACATGCATTTACCAGAATTAAAGTCGGATTCAAAATAATCAATCTTTAACTAAAAGCCAGAATCATAAGTATCATACAAATAAGTAATTCATATGATGATCACATGAAACTTTAATATGCATAATAAGCTAACGATCAAAAGAAATAAATTATTGATCAAACTGAATCGAATATAAATTTTATAAGATTAATGACATGCTTTCCAAAACCAAAAAAAACAAACTCCCTCTACCAAATCATACATAACTAGCTTAGATCAGCACCATTAAATAGATGCAACCACGGTAATTGGGAATAACCAAACACAATCAGGAGATTAAAAGACCATAAACAAAAGATATAAAATCATTAGTAACCTTTAATATGCATACAGCCTACAAACCTTTCTAGAAGAGGGAATCGTAGGATTTTTAGGAGAGTAGAAAAGATTAATAAGCATATTAATCCCGAAAATTATAACCAGAATAAAAGTTGTTATACAATGGTTAATACTCAAACTTTAACTGCATATACTTAATAAAAAATCCAAATATATATACTTGAATGGCTATATGCAAAAAAAAGGGTTTAAAACAGTTGCTTAATTCAAAGGCAAAAAGCCTATTCTCACAATCTAAAGTCACTGTTCCTAATAAAATTCCCTAAGAATTGTATATAGGGCACGGATATGTATGACATAAAAAAAATTCCAAAAAAAAAAATAACAGTAAGATTCTAGAGAGTTTTTTTTTTTGAATCATAAAGCCATACAATCAATATAATAAAACCGATTAGCTAATCTCAAAACCAAATCACTTACTTGAATCGACCATTTGGTAAGCGTAGTTGAAACCATAATCAAGAGCAGAGATTAACAGTATTTTTTAGGATCTTTAATCGTATAAATCATACGTAATATCACTAAATAATAAAACCCTAAAACTTTCATCCGTAATAATTAAAATTTTCAAAAATTTAACATCGATATTTAACCCAAATATCAAACCAAAATATTAAATTCATATGTATGAACGAACTAATCCAAAAATAAAATATAAGTTGATTCCCAATGATTCAACATGACGAGACTCTGATGCCACTTTTTAGAATTAAACCATAACAGATATGAAATCTAAACCCAGGATCTATCATGTCAAATCATCAAGAACAATAAACTGAATGCGGAAGCGTACCTGAATTAATCGATAGATGAAAAACTTGAATCTTTTGATGAAGATCGCCTAAAAGGTGGTTGTGATCTTCCAAAAAAATAGGTTTTCTCTTGATGTAAAACTCTCTGACGGGGAAGGAGAGAAAAACAAGTTAACCTATTTCTTGGGGACCACTACCTCTTTATATAGTTGATTTAATAATCAACTATTAAGTATTTATAACTCTGCCCCTCATCGAATTATAAATACATCTTATGGCATCTACACTTTTATTTCCATGACATTTTAATACCCATGACACGCCTAACATAATTGGTCACTTAATTTTGTGTCATACTTTAAAATAGCAATATACATTATACATATGTGCCCACTATTACGGATTTTAATCCAACATTTTCTTCCTTGTTCAACAACAAGAAATTCTCAGGCTTGAGATCCCTATGCATGACTCCCATGGAATGGAATGTGTGAATAATTTTAACAATCGCTCGTAGCGTCGAAGCTGCTGCGCGTTCGGTGTAATGGCCCTTAGCGATGATCCGATCGAACAGCTCTCCACCGCGACACAACTCCATCACCAAATGAACCGAGTGCTTATCCTCGTAAGCTCCTTTGAGTTCAACGATGTTCGGCTGTCCCGTTAAATGGTGCATTATCTGAACCTCCCTTCGAACATCCTCCATATCCTCATTGTTCACCAGTTTCCTCTTGGCTATCGTCTTGCAAGCGAATTGCTCCCCCGTTGCTTTGCTGGTGCACAAATACGTGACACCGAACTGTCCCCGCCCCAGTTCTTTGCCGATGCTGTAGGTTGCTTTGACGTCTTCCATCGGCCGACCTAACACCGGTCCGATCAGTCCCTTGGTGCTCGACGCTCCTCCTTTAGACGACGAAGGCACGGTTTTGTAGGATGCCTGATGTGAATTGGAACATGTGGGGTTGTTGTTGCTATCCCCGCGGAAGCCGAGCACGGTGAAGGTGTCTACGTTTTCACCGGAACCGCCGTTGCCGTTTCCGCCGTGGTTGCGACGAGAACAACAAATGCCCATTTTCGTAAGAGAAGGTTACTAGAGGAAGATAATGAACACTTTGAAGTTTGGTGTAGAAATTGTAGATAATTGATGGTGAGGAATTTCATGATTTTTCTTTTTTATTTGCACCAAAACAGTTGTAGGCTTTTTTTTTTTATTTGGAATCTGTTGGAAACGCAACGAAAAAGATCTGTTGGCAAAAAAAAGACAGTTTTTTTGCTGTATCACTTAGTTTTCAACAAAGTTTAATTTCCAACAAAGATTCTTGTTCGAGTTTCTTTTACCTCTGTAATTGCCGTCTTTATTCTTTGTTATATCATATATTAAAAGATTTTCATGTAACAAATGAAATGGAATCTATTTAGAGCTAACCTGTTTTTGAATTGAGCTGGCTGCGTTGTATATAAAACTATATACAATGGCTATATATGTATGTTTATGGGAAATATTAACGGTGGTTGAATTTCTTCGAATCATAATATTAAATTGTACCTGCAATAGCGCAACAAAATGATTGTATTATATCAGATTTTAAGATCGATATAATATTTATAATATTCACAACATTATTTATATAAATATGTATTGCGTAACATTTACAAGATATACAATCATAACAATATAATTATATCCGTAACGAATATTACAATCACAATTTAACATTATACTTGAAAGATTTTATTTGTTAAACACGCATATTTGACCGATTGGCTAAGTTGCTTATCTTTGTTTCATCGTTTCCAATAAGTCATAGGTTCGAGACTCACTAAGAGCACATCTCTTCTTTCCCCTTCCAACCAACTAAGGAAAATGCTCAATTTATTTTAGTTTATTTGCTTTTAGTGGATTTCCTCTAATTTATTTTATTACTTTTCTTTTGCTAAAAAGATTACTTTTAGAGCATATGTAGTGTGTGTATATATATAATTATTCCGAGCCTGTTCACGTGTTTTTCAAGCCGAGCTTGGGTCGGCTCGACTCGGCTTGTTAAAATCTTGAGCCGAGCACAAGCCTGAGTCTAACTCACTCACGTAGAACTTTGACCGAGCCGAAACCGAGCCGCTTGCGAGCCGCTCAGGCTAATTATCATCCCTAGTTGCAGATTCAAAGACTTGTTAAGGATAAGGATGAGTATGAGACTCGGAGTCACGGGTTCTTATCCAACCTTATAGAGTTGGCTTTTCGGGGGGAAATTAAATTCGGATTAGGTTTAAGGTAAAAAAATATATTACCCAACTCGGGATAATTGTACAATTCTCTTGTTATCTAGAGGTAATTACTACAATGCCCATCTTTTTTATATTTATTCAATGACCTTAATTTTACAGAACAAAAAAGAGACGAAAAGAGATAATTTTAATAAATACCCCTCTAAATAAAAAAATATATATTCTGTATTTGTTTCGGGTTGAGTCAGATCAAGGATGAATTTTAATCATAAAATTTATACCGAGTTTGGATTGAATGAAAAGTCAATATAAATTGAGTCGAATTCAAATAAAGATTTTAAATTTTAAATTGAATCCGAGACGACCAAAAACATGACCTTCTCTGATCCATGTCCATCCTTATTTACGTGTTGAAGTGATTTTGGTAATGCATTTCGAGTAGGGGTGGTCATTTGACCCAAAATTTGATGGGTTTTGACTCGGTTCTATAGTGTCAGGTTTTTTTAAAAAAAATTGGGTGCAGGTCAAGTTCGAATTGAGTTTTTTTGAAGACAAAGTCGGGTCGGGTTTGAGATAAAAAATACACCACCCAAAATAAATAGTTTAATTTTATTACAAACATTTAGGTATAATTGTTATAATGCCCTCTCTTTAAATATATTTTTCAATTATCTCTCTATTTTGTCTACAAAAATAGATAATTATTATAATGTCTCATATCTATTTGTATTTTTTCAATTGACTCACTATTTTATCGAGTAAAAATAAATCATGTCTGACCAAACCAGACTCAAATTTTTACTCTAAAATTTAAGTTAAATTCATCTCTAATAGAATATCATAAAATACCAGGTTCTAGCTAATGTTTTAAATTTTTAGGTCGGATGAGAGTCTGCCAAAAATCTGACCCATGAAGATCCCTAATTTTGAGTACAAACTATAATCATTGTTTTATGTAATTGGAAAGAGCAGGCCCATACTGTTGGGCTTAGATCCAAATTCTTAATGGGTAAAAAGGTAGAAAGTAAATTTTGGTTTTAATTTGAGTTAAATTTTCGGAGAACTACTATAAAAACCTCAATCAGCTTAGGTTTCGGGGACAAAAGGAAATCTGCATTTTCTGATAGTAATAAAGGGAAGAATCGCACGTTAAGATCACGTGATGGCGAGTGTTGACGTGGAGGCTGTAGATTTCGAGCCGGACGACGACGACCTTATGGACGAGGACGCCGGCGGCGGAGACGCCTCCCCTCAAGCCTCCATGCCTAAGCTCAAGTCAGCCATCACTGGCGGCGCTTCCGTTTCTCTATCTGGCCCTAAGAAGACTAAAGGCCGTGGCTTCCGCCAGGACGACGCCGACCGCCACTCCCATCTTGCCTCCCGCGACTTCGATACTCTCGGCTCTGATGGTGGCCCCGGTCCCCAGAGATGTTAGTCCCTCCACTAAACCCTAAGTTCTCTTTCTCTGTTTATTTATGCTGTTTCGTTTACTTATATTTATTTTTTAAAAGATTTTTCTGGCCTATAAGATAAGATAATTACGAATTTGGTCCAAGATTTGTTTTCACTGGTTTCAGAATAATTTTGGTTGAAATTAGTTGGGAGTTTTGGGAGCGTTGCTTAATGTTAAAGCTTGAGTAGGTTTCTGATTTCATTTCTATGTGTAATGATTGCGAGTATCTTTACTCTAGGAAGTTAGTGTTTATTTAATCAATCGATATTGTGATTTGCCATTCGGAAATTGAGAAGCTCATTCTATAATAAGCATACAACATTCATAATTATTTATCAAATTCATGGATTTGTTGGATGCTTTGCAAATTTTCTGGCCAATAGTGAGACTAGAACAAGTTTAATGGCAGATGCTTCTTGAGTTTTCTAGCCCACATTATATGAGCGACCGGCGAGCTGTAAAGTGTAATATCATTAACCCTGAATGGGTTTCGGGTGATTGTTGAGAATTTAGCCTAGGGTCATTTTGTTGATTTTATTCTATTGTCTGAACTCTGAAGCATGAAACGGAGATTAATCCTGTTTTCTTGAATTTGGGATTTGGTTGGGAATCTTGTTGATGTTGGAGTGGGAGTGGTATAGGAATCTGATATCAAGGAAAAGAAACCCAATCATTGTTGAGGTTTAAGGGAATGTGCTCTTCTTTGAGGAAAGAAAGTTACCCGTTTCTCCATGTTTCAACCACCAAATTGAGTGTGTTAGACATTTTATGTTGTATTCTTAGAAATCTTCAGCCGGTTCAACTGTTTTAATGACTTGCAACCTTTTTGTGGATGACCCTTGTTTTGTTACATGATGTCAATTTAAGACAAAAGCAATTGTGTCCACGAATGAAATTGGATTTTCCTTTATTGTAAACTTTTTCTCTGTAGTAATATTTTCTTCCATTTATCATTGATAAACATGCAGCTATTGAAGGATGGATAATCTTGGTCTCTGGTGTACATGAGGAAGCACAAGAGGATGATTTACACAACACATTTGGTGAATTTGGTGAGATCAAGAACTTGCATTTAAATCTTGATCGTCGTACTGGATTTGTCAAGGTAAGCAACATAGTAAAATGGTGTAGCTCTCTTAGTGACATTGGTTGGGCAACTGTGTGTTTGCTTGCACATGCGTGTATATATGTATGTGTGTGTGTCTGTGATTCTGTTTGAAATGTTTTGTCTATCTATCTGCATGTTTAACAACTTCCTTTTTGTGTTTATCTTAAGATATTGTGCAGTTTAGTGTTTCTAACCACTTTAAGTTGTTACTTCATGCTGGTTTGACACATTACAATACTGTTATCCGATAGCATTGATTGAAGATAAGAAACCAAAGGGCAATTCTTTGACTAATTTTTGCCTTCCTGTGCAATATTTTCTCAGTATTGTATAACTCTGTACAAGGAAAACTAATGTGCATGTTTCCACTTAGGGGTATGCGCTCATTGAATATGAAAAGTTTGAAGAAGCAAAGAATGCCATATCTGCAATGGATGGAGCAGAACTTCTTACACAGACTATCAATGTTGATTGGGCCTTTAGTAATGGACCCAGTATTGGAGCCTCCAAGAGAAAAAATATGAGGTTTGTCTCTATTAATATGCTTTTGACTGTTGCATGATTGGTTAAATATATCATTTAGAATCGGTGGAAAGAGAATCCATTCATTCAACCCAACTGAACTTGAGTTAAATTATAACATTTTAAGCCTTGTACCGAAGCAATCCAAATTTGAATGACTTGAGCGTAAGAGCAACCCAGCCTAATTGAATGTAGATGGCATGTGCCAGCCAACCTAGCCCGATTCTCAAAATTTGGCCTAAGCATTTTCTTTTCCTTTAAAACTAATTTTATTTGAAAGATAACAAACACGGATAACAACTTTGTGCAAAAGGAATGCATGATGGTATTTTTTTTTTTCCCGACATGTTATTGCTGATCCAACTCAAGCCACAACGAGATGTTATTGCTGATTTGGTGCTAATGCCATGGTTCTGCTGTTTGAAAGTAGATACTTTTAGCTGCTGGATGGAACCTGTTGTGCTTAATCTAACAATATTATCTACCTTGCAGAGCCGGACGCACACATCGCTCTCGGAGTCCTAGGAGAAGATACTAACTTGATCTTTATTATGAGGATGGACTTGTAACAAGAGATTTTGAGATTCGGTGCTTGTAATTTACTGAACTATGGAATTTTATTTGTCTACTATGGTGTGTCCCTCATCCTTTTTTTTTTTTATACGTGTCGGGTGTCAGAGTGGTGAATGGTGATTGTGCTCTTTGTCTCACATTTGTGAACATCGTTTTTTCATTTGGCTCATATATCTACGTCACAATACTTGAAGCAAAGAATAGAAGAATAAAGGAGGGAAATTCTAAACACAAAATAAAATATTCGTGAGCTCAGGTATCAAGTAAGACTGTTTAGAGCAAGAAAATAATACACAAAATTTGACAGCAATTAATGTAAAACCCAAAAGTAACAGAATTTGATAGCAATGAATGGGATGATTTATGAAAAATCAAGGGATTTTCTCCCCCAAAAGCAAAGATGATCAGACTCCTGTAAGAAAGGAACAAGGTAAGCTTGAAAGTTACTGTGAATATATTAGTTTGGGGCATATCCACAACATTGCCTTTTGCTTTCTCACATTGCCATTGGTTTTCCCTTCCATTTCTTTGTTCCTCGAGTTGTTTCTGTAGTCGTTTTTTGTTTTCTTCTCAACAATTATTTGTGGTAGTTGAAAAGAAGAAAATGGATGTTTCTGATTTACATTTGAACCATTTTAGAGCCATCCTTAAACCCCTTAAACGTGAATTTGAATTAATCTTCTACGAGAGAAAGGCTGAGAACCGTGACCATAAATTTAAGGAACTGCAAAAGGTATTGTTACGGCCCGCACATTTGGGTCCGAGACAGATGCGCAACAAGCAACCCAAGAGGTTTTAGGCTTGCCAAGAAGACCACCAGACTTGGTCTGATCGTTGGAGACTGAAAAAAAGCCCAAATACATTGAGCCTGGTAAATTAATAGATGACATCTTACCGGGGAATATTTCAAGGGATAAGAATATCTCTCAATGTAAGCACAAACTTAAGGAAAGAATTTCATAGTGATAGAGTTTCCTTAGTTAGTGTAGATTTAGTAGGTGACTTTCGATCTGGGCCGTTAGTGTGATTCGATCTCGTCCATTCATTGTATAGGGATTCAACTATAAATAGAGGCCTCCCCACCTCAATTGTATTCATCTATCATTTGAGTAATACACTTGCATTTACTCTAAAAACACTCTGTAGTGTTCTTCGCGTTCTTGAGTGTTCTTTCTTTTGTTGTCGTTGCCTTTCTCTTTTGTTCGGTTCCTCTTGGAACGATCTTGTGTTTGTGAGCATTTGAAGTATTCGATCTTCCGAAGAAGGATTTCAGGCTTACTTAGTCGTTTGTCTAAGAACATCGACTAAGGCCGCACGTTGGGTTAGTTCAGAAGTCTAGCCCCGTGACAATATATATATAGTTATTGAAATCTGTAATGTTAGCATACATACCATTCTTGATTGCCGGAGTATATTCCTTGGGATCATTTACTACTTTGTTTGTCGGAGAATCACCGGTGTCGGACATTTAACTGGATAATTCTTTACATGTTGTTAAGAAAGTATTTTCCTTATAAAATACTTATAATTCCTTAATGGAGTAATTGCGTTTCAGTACCTTCAAACCGTTATTATAATAATTATTTTATTATCTCCAAGCCCCTTCAAACTGTTATTATATTATTTTATTTTAATCTATTCAGATTTGGATATTTTTAAGTGTAATGAATATGTGACTTATAAATCGAAATTGGACACAATTTTAAATAGTAAAATAGTAAATTTTATTTTTTTTATGAAGATTAATAAAATATGTCGTAATCCGTATGAGGAAAATATAAGAATGAAAAAATCCTCAAAACATTTAATGTGATTTCTTAAAATTGTTTTTGCAAACATTGAAAACATAATAAAAAATACAAAATTATTCTTGTTTCACCCCGTTATCACCCCTACTTAGATCAAATCTTTTTCGATTCTGTTTTCTAATAAATGAGATTAATCTAGTTTTTTAAGATCGAATACAAACGATTTAAAGTCTATTAATCCATCCACGAATAGTGTCTCAACAATCATTGAATCAAACTCTCTTCAATTTAGTTGTATTAATATAAAATAGATTAAAATCAGACTTCGAATTAAATCTCAAGACCATTAAAATGAATATACTTGATCCTTCTATCTATGTCAAATAATCTCGAACTTAACAAGTAGTCCTACTAAAAGAATAAATAATATTTATCTTAAAATACCTGAATTCAATTGTTTTATATGTTAAATATAAAGATTAATAATATCTAAAACCCGATACTATCTTTAAACTATTTAAATAAATTCAAACAATCCGAACCAAACATCTCTGTCAATCTTAAAACTCAAACCACCATTGTAAGTCAACGATTCACACTTCGAAATCCAAATAAAGAACAAAAATGAATAGAGGAAGAGTGAATATACTTTGACTCGATTTTAAAAAATTAATTTCTTTTTCAATTTGATTTGAATTAAATCATAATTTTAAAAAAGGTAAAATAGATAAATGATCACTAAATTATTTCAAAAAACATAAAATGATTGATAAAGTTATATAATGAGAATTAAATTTTAGTTTTTGCTACAAAATGGCTACTGAGTCGTTAACTATTTTTAAACAGGTGACATGAGAATTACAAAAATTTGTATAATAGCGTATTTAATTAGCCCACTTAATGATTTTTTTTCAAAATAAGACTAAATTGTTTGAACGTGTAAATATGGAGGGTTAAATGTGTTATCATACAAATTTTTGTAAAGTGTTACGTCACTAATATAACTAGAGATAATGGCTCAATGACCGTTTTGCAACAAAAATTAAAGTTTAATATCATTATGTAACTTTTAAAAGTTTGGTGACCATTTTGTATTTTTTATACTTAAATGACCCTTTGTGTACTTTACTCTTTAATAACTTACAAATTCGACTCGATTGAGAAAAGTTTCAACTAAATTTTGAGTTATAAAAAGAGATTCGAATAATTTAAAACTTTTAGTAATTAATAGATTGATTTTCAAGTTCAAGTCGAGTCTCTCAATTATGTCTGATATATATATATATATACATATATATATATATAACACATAAAAAATATGAAAAAAATATAAATGTATAAAATATATGATTATAGAATTTTTTTAAATTTAAACCAATTACTATCGTAATTTTCCAAATATTTACAAATAAATCTGAAAAAAAATGCTCGAACGTGAATTTTATGAATTCGACTTAATTCCTCCCTATATGGAAACCAAACTCGAAACCAGACCTAATTCCTCCCTATCTTGAATCTCTACTCGTTTCGCATTGTAACAAGCTGGTCAGTTTGGCACCATCATCCTCATCCTTCTCAAATCTCACCACTTTGGCTGAATGGAACTGCCATGGCGTGGAGCATATAATCTCGTCCTCTACAGCCAAAACCCTTGTGCAACTCACCAAAATGAGTACAAGAGAATGCCATGAGGTGATTGAAATTGTTGCAAATGAAGAAATTATTTTCCGCAAGCTTGTGGCTTTGGAGCTAAATAAGCTACCTAGTCTCCTATATTTCAGCTCAGAGAATTATGTCTTGAAGTTCCCATCTTTGGAAGAAATAACTGTGATTCAATGCCCAAGTTTGATCACTTTCCATGGGGGAAAAGAGTTGAGCACTCCAAAGTTAACCAAAGTTTGGCTGACAGAAGAAATGGATCGAAGTATCTGGGAAGGTGACCTTAATGCCACTCTCTCCAATAAAACGGTATGTTTTCTTGTTCCCCAGAATTTCTTATATCCTTTTACATGCATGAGTATGACATAGTTTTCTTCTTTATTCCTACAAACAAAAGTCCTATTTGTTATTAGAAATTTATACCATTAATTAACTTTTTTTTAAGAAGAGTTACTTTTTAGTATGAGTTTATATTTCTAATTTAAAGATCTATGTTGGTGTATGATAGGGTTACTCAAAAAGCAACGCATATGGAACTGAAAGGTTGCCGAGACATGCTAGTGCTGATGATATAGCAAGTTATTGGCTAAACACCGTTCAAGGATTAGAAGACACAGAATTTATTGCGTATGATGGAGGTTCTGAACAGAATATAAGCTACATGGACATGGTTAGTGAGACAATGGGAAAGAAACATTTAGCTGAGGATACAACTTCAAAACCTCGTCTAAGCAACGTGGTTAAAGCTATTGATAAATGGGCAGCAGACATAGCTGAGAAGCGACAATGAATGGAATCCAAAAACACTTCTGCAGAAAAGCTAATGCCTTCGATAATGGGATTAGAATTGGGCGATGAATGGACCTTGGCAGCTATTAATATTCTTATGGATGAGAGGAAGGCTGAGTTCTTTATTGCAATGCCTTTAGAACTTAGAAAAAAATGGATGCTGCAACAAGTTAATGATCTTAGCAAGGTAATTGAATTATGTTTATTAATATGTTTGAACTAGAATAGAAATCCTCTGCTCTTTTTTGGTTGTTTCTACATTATGAGTGCTATATGATTCTAGTGTAGCCAACGGATGATGCATGCTTGCTTGTATATGCCTTTTCTTGGTTTGTGCTTGAAATCTTTTAATGGTGGATTGTTGTTTAAGGTCACATTTGAGTGTTTGAAGTCCTTAAATGCTACCCTTGATGTCACGTAGGAGTTTAATACCCTTTATGACTCTTGATTATTGGTGATGGTATGAATTCCGATCGTACGCGTAAGGTACGAAATGACACGATTATATATCAGTCGCAGCGCACTAGCGTCGGTTCTAGTATACAATTTCGTCCTCTCTACCTTTACATGGTGTTTATGGGTAGTTTGTATTACTGGACCTTCAAAGCTCACTCTTTCCGTTTCCCTCCTCTCTACCTTGCAGAGCCGGACGGACACATTGCTCTCGGAGTCCTAGGAGAAGATACTAACTGGATCTCTATTATGAGGGTGGATTTGTACCAAGAGATTCTGAGATTTGGTGCGTATAATTCGCTGAACTATGTGTTTTTATTTGTCTACTATGGTGTGTGCCTCATCTTTTTATTTCTCCTATATAGCTGCCTAATTGGTTGTTTGATGTAACGTGATATCGTTTTAAGATTCAAATTTAAATTTTATTAAAATTATAATGTATCTTATTATTGCATCAAACATATACCGATGGATCGTTTAACGTACTTTATTAATAAAATTAAACCTACAGGGCCATTGATGAATCTGAATCAATCTTTGTCTCCAACAAGACATTTATTACAAGTTTAACATTATTCACTCATGTTCCTTATGTAATACCAGGTAAGTGTAACCTTAATTATACTCGTGCTTCAAATTTCAACTACTCAGTATGGAATCCAGACAAGGGTATCTATCACGAGCAAGGAAATGGCAAATGGGGACAGTTCCGGGCTTAACTTTAAGTGTCCTGAACGCCGTATGATTAGGGCTCCAAGCCGATGTATCTAGATGGCAAACTGCCACCACTTGCGCCTTCGTCCCGTCGTCGCTCACCAACGGAACTTTATACACCACCGTTTTTTGATCGAATGGCATAAATACACCGCGTACGGGTACTTCATCTTGTGGCAAACGATATTGTGCTCTCCCATTTTCCGAGCTTTACCGATCGTAAACGACGGGTTCTTCGTTTCGTCACCGAGCTCATGCCAGATCAATCGGATGTTTTTCCCGAGGAGTGCAACACCCGAATCGACGAAGGACTCTAATGATGAGGCACAATACTTCGTCTCCCCTCTCATTTCGTCCCTCGCGCAGTTGGTCAATGCAATCTTCACGTAACTCGTGCCCTTTGATTCGGGTTTCAACGAGAAGTTCTTCAAGATCTCCGGTAATAACGTGTCATCCGACATCGGCAGCGAGTCCGAAATCTGCCGGGGCAAGAATGTCGTCATGTCCCTTTTGTCTAGGAGTCTTGGTAAGTTCACCTTCGTACCGGGAAATAGAGTCTCTTGAAGGAAATAAATGGTTTCTTTTGTAGCTGTATTTTCTTTGTTTACTGCATTAGTTACAAAAAAACATTAACTTGCATGAAAATCAAATGTCAAATTACGATTTTAATCTACTTTTACAATGTTATTAGTTAGTCCGAATAGTTAATATCGTATTTTATATATATATATATAGTTATTGAAATCTGTAATGTTAGCATACATACCATTCTTGATTGCCGGAGTATATTCCTTGGGATCATTTACTACTTTGTTTGTCGGAGAATCACCGGTGTCGGACATTTAACTGGATAATTCTTTACATGTTGTTAAGAAAGTATTTTTCTTATAAAATATTTATAATTTCTTAATGGAGTAATTGCGTTTCAGTACCTTCAAACTGTTATTATAATAATTATTTTATTATCTCCAAGCCCCTTCAAACCGTTATTATATTAATTTTGTTTTAATCTATTCAGATTTGGATATTTTTAAGTGTAATGAATATGTGACTTATAAATCGAAATTGGACACAATTTTAAATAGTAAAATAGTAAATTTTATTTTTTTTTATGAAGATTCATAAAATATGTCGTAATTCGTATGAGGAAAATATAAGAACGAAAAAATCCTCAAAACATTTAATGTGATTTCTTAAAATTGTTTTTGCAAACATTGAAAACATAATAAAAAATACAAAATTATTCTTGTTTCACCCCGTTATCACCCCTACTTAGATCAAATCTTTTTCGATTCTTTTTTTAATAAATGAGATTAATCTAATTTTTTAAGATCGAATACAAACGATTTAAAGTCTATTAATCCATCCACGAACAGTGTCTCAACAATCATTGAATCAAACTCTCTTCAATTTAGTTGTATTAATATAAAATAGATTAAAATCAGACTTCGAATTAAATCTCAAGACCATTAAAATGAATATACTTGATTCTTCTATCTATGTCAAATAATCTCGAACTTAACAAATAATCCCACTAAAAGAATAAATAATATTTATCTTAAAATACCTGAATTCAATTGTTTTATACGTTAAATATATGTTTTGTCAAAACATTAATAATATCTACAACCCAATACTATCTTTAAACTATTTAAATAAATTCAAACAATCCCAACCAAACATCTCTGTCAATCTTAAAACTCAAACCGCCATTGTAAGTCAACGATTCACACTTCGAAATCCAAATAAAGAACAAAATTGAATAGAGGAAGAGTGAATATACTTTGACTCGATTTTAAAAAATTAATTTCTTTTTCGATTTGATTTGAATTAAATCATAATTTTAAAAAAGGTAAAATAGATAAATGATCACTAAATTATTTAAAAAAGTATAAAATGATCATCAAACTTTTAAAAGTTATATAGTGAGAATTAAATTTCAGTTTTTGCTACAAAATAGCCACTGAGTCGTTAACTATTTTTAAACATGTGACATGAGAATTACAAAAATTTGTATAATAGCGTATTTAATTAGCCCACTTAATGATTTTTTTTTCAAAATAAGACTAAATTGTTTGAACGTGTAAATATGGAGAGTTAAATGTGTTATCATACAAATTTTTGTAAAGTGTTACGTCACTAATATAACTAGAGATAATGGTTCAATGACCGTTTTGCAACAAAAATTAAAGTTTAACATCATTATGTAACTTTTGAAAGTTTGGTGACCATTTTGTATTTTTTATACTTAAATGACCCTTTGTGTACTTTACTCTTTAATAACTTACAAATTCGACTCGATTGAGAAAAGTTTCAACTAAATTTTGAGTTATAAAAAGAGATTCGAATAATTTTAAAATTTTAGTAATTAATAGATTGATTTTCAAGTTCAAGACGAGTCTCTCAACTATGTCTGATATATATAACACATAAAAAATATGAAAAAAATATAAATGTATAAAATATATGATTATAGAATTTTTTTAAATTTAAACCAATTACTATCGTAATTTTCCAAATATTTACAAATAAATCTGGAAAAAAAAGCTCGAACGTGAATTTTATGAATTCGACTTAACTCAAAAAATTTTGAAATAAAATTTAAATTGAAGGGAAGGATATGGATAAGAATCGATATTCTTTTTCCCTCTTTTGTTGACAATTGACAAATTGTCTCGTCGTTTTAGTTTACTCTTTTGAGTGGCTATAAAAGAAGTCTTCTTTCTTTGACTACTGCTTCGTCTACATTTCCCCCACACCTCAAATCAATTCCTTTCATAAAATCATAATAGAAGGACTAAATCCGCAAAATACACATAATCCGAGGACTTTTTATAGAATTCGACCGTGTATATATAGAGATATAGTTCCATCCCAACATTCCATAGAATCCCAATGGATCACTTCCATTTCCTCCCCTTCATCCTTCTACTTGTCAATGTAATTAAATATAAATTTAGAGCTATTCGTATTATATTATTTGGGTTAAGATTTACTTATACAATATTTTTTTTTAACTTTTGTATGTTTTCTAAATCGTTAAATGGGCGAAATAGATACTGAGATTAACTCCTTATTTTTTCCAAGTGATAATCTTCACATATCCTACTGTTAATCTCAGTATTCAATTTTACCCATCCAACAATTCAAAAAACGTGTATAACTTAAAAACTCTGACCCTGTGTAAATTAATCTTATCCCATTATAGGTTAGGATAAGATTCAATTACACTATGTAAAACTCAATTAGTTTTACCCTAGTTCACGACCATTGGATAAGTAAAATGAATGGATGAGATTAAACATTAATCTCTTTTTTTAACTTTTAATCTCAATCGTCCATTTCAATTACTTTTTACATATTTTTTTGAACGATTTGATGAGGGTAAATAAATGCCTAAGATTATTTCATTTTTTTCATGCGATAGTCTTCTCATTTTCTACTGTCAATCTCATACATCTATCTAACTTCATAGTTTAAAAAAGATGTAAAACTTCGAGTTCTATATGGCGTAAGAGAATCATATATATATATATATATATATATTGATATGGTTTGAAATTTGTAGCTAATGGACATCGTTAAACTTGGTTTTGCAGCTTGCATTTGCAGGAAATGTTCATGCTGCTCTTCTCCCTGCACAAACTTACTGGAAATCTGTGTTCCCAAACACCCCAATGCCCAAGTCCTTGCAAATTCTATTATCCCCATCTCCATCTGCAGGTCTCTTTCATTTTTATTAATTTGTTACGTATAAATTGTTGAACTGTTGATTTTTATTAATTCGAATCATCGTGAAGCAGGAAACACGAAAGTATTGGCCGAGATGGTCCATTCCAACACCAAGGTGATTGACTTCCTTGGCATCTATTCTCATTATCAAATTAATCCGAGTACCACAACCGAACCTCAAAAATCTGGTAATTATGTTGCCTATCTTTATTTAGGGTAAACTATACCAGATATATCACTAAACTTTAAGTTTACTATCGATTACGCCATTAACTTAAAAATCGATACTATTTTAGCATTGAACTGTAGTTTAAGCTTTTTCAGTTCTATGGTATAATTGATACTAAACTTGAAGTTCAGTGGTAACCGGTGTAGTTTATCCTTTTATATATTCACGGTGGACATCAAGTTCAAGCAGGAACATGAAAGCCTTGCCTGATTCAGTAAAGGAAGATGGCATCGAATATCATTTCCGGCTGAGCAAAAGTTGGTCGGTCGACTGAACCGATGTCACCGAGGAGTGGTTGTCGTTGGATTTGTAGTAATGCCGATTGGATAAATGACCGGACAAAAGCACTCTTGTATTCGAGTACTAATACGTTTCTGCTAACTGAATATTGTAGATAAAGATGCTGAAGCAGATGGCAAAGCAATCTTTTTCTTGGAAAACCAACTACGCGTCGGTAGGACGTTGAAAGTGAACGAGATCTTGAAGACAAGGAACAAAGCTTCGTTCTTGCCTCGACAGATTGCGGAATCGATACCGTTTTCGAGCAGAAAATTCCCGGAAATCTTCAACTATTTCTCATTTGAACAGAAGTCGAACGAGGCTAGTTTAATAAAAGAAACATTTCAAAACTGCGAAATACCAGCCATGAAAGGGAAACAGAGGTACTGCGCTACATCTTTAGAATCCTTGATCGACTGGACCGTTTCCAAACTCGGAAAAAACGTCCAGGTTTTGTCGAACTATGTGGAGAAAGAAACTGAAAGCCGAGTGTTTTCCATCGCCGAGGAAGCGAAAAAGGTGGGAGAGACGGAGATGGTGTGCCATAAACTGAAATATGCATATGCTGTGTTCTTATGTCATTCAATCGAGAAAACAACGGCCTACACGGTTCCGTTGGTGAGCATCGACGGGTCGATGAAGGCTAAACTATTGGCTATCTGTCACAAAGATACATCAGCTTGGAGCCCTGATCACATTGCTTTTCAGATTCTTAAAGTTAAGCCGGGAACTGTTCCAGTTTGCCATTTTCTCACCAAAGAGACCCTTGTTTGGGTCCCCAAGTAAACAAATTTAATCAAATATCTGCAGAAAAAAATGGTGGGAAATATATATATATATATATATATATATATAACATATTAAATAAGTTGAAACTTATCATAGTTTCAATTGTGTGTACTCAATCCTACTATGTTGTAAGTTTCGTTCCTCTATTTTAATGATAATCTTAAGCTTCCAACTTCAAATCAATGAAAAAATGAAAAAAAGAGCTAAATATGAATATAAAATTCATTTGAAAAGCTGAAAGTAAAAGCTCATATACAAGGAAATTCTACATGTTTTCATAAGTTTACTACCTCCTACACCTCCAAGCCGATACCGAGAACAGCGGTCGATCTTGCCAGCAAATCACGACACATCCGTTCTCTTCCTTCATTTTATACCCGTCACAGTTATAACCTTGCAGCAATCTCCTCGCCTGCAACATGCCGTAGTAGCTCAAAGGAACGTTTCCAAAGCCGGACAAATCGAGCCTTTGAATCCACTTCTCCAGCTTTTCATGTCTCTCCTTCCTCTCAGTTCCCTCACAGGATATTATGTTCTTTATTTCATTCCCAAAGAGCATCTTTTCAAGTTTAAGTCTCTCCAAGGATGCTCTCGAGACTGTCGACTCCAAACAATCAAACAAGGCTGCATACGAGTAAAGAGATTCCAATAGCCTTTCCATCAGAGTAGATCCATTATGATTAGAATCTTGTTCTGTTACGACCATGAGTTTAGGAGACAAACCCCACAATGCATTGAGAAAGCCATCCACCTTTGCCGAAAACATTGAAGATAGAGGTGTGATGAGGCGGAATCCGGGCTGGCGCTATATGCATTAACTGCATCTTTCTCGAGCAACTCTCCTAGGGTGCTCTGGTTCATTTGGAGGGCTCTTTGCATGTGAATTCCATTCAAGTTCTTTGATGCTAACGACGATTTCTTCCGCACGAGTTCATCATCAAAAGCCAAAAGGGAGTGCAATTGGAGAACAGAGCTGATTGCCAGAGCCTCCCCGGTCTTAACACGCAATTTCTCGATGTCAAGATCCTCTAATTTGCTAATGATTGGATTAAACTGAAATGGGATATCCAATTTATCAGCTTCTTCAGTCAATCTATGAGCCATTTGATCCAACACTTCTTTCTGTTGATGAATCCCCGTAATCCTCAAATGCGGTGGCCCTTCCGGCCTCGCACTCAAAGCTTGAATAAGTGCAATCCACTGCACAGGCTCAGCTGCATTGAGATCAATCACATGAACCATCTTTTCGCCTTCCATCGATTCAATTATAGCTTGGTTAGTAAGAACAAAGGACACCTTCAGAAAGGGGAACATCTCGAAAAACAGTTTCGAACGAGGAATTCTTCCGAAACCAAAGTCACCCTAGTGGAATTGAAGGCCTTGTGGAGACCAGGCCAGGCTTTAAGGATTCGATCCGCAAGCGCCTCGGTGAAGTACGCAGCGATCCGCTGCATCGTATCACCATTCGGAGAAGCAAGTTGGGATATTTGCTCGAGGGCGATATTCGCATTCTCGAGGCTACCATTCGCCACATGATTAGCACAGGTGAGCAACAAATGGATCAAATACAAACCCCTTTCTTCAGATTTCAGCTCGCTAAGCCATGGATATGGTGATCCCAAGTTAGGTGAGAGGGACATCATGGAGAAAACTTGGAGAGGTGATGATGTTACAGGCGATGATTCGTCTTGGGACATTGGCACCACCATTAAAATACAAAGCTCTAAGCTTTTTTTATATAAGAATCAACACTGAACAAAAAGCTCTGATCTTTCTAAGGTTAAAAATATCAAACTTTTATGCAAGATTCAGATTTCCATGAATTCAAAGTACCCAAAATTCACACAAAATTCATTAAAAACAAAAGAAGATCAAACAGAGCAGTTGAGTAAATAAAAAGAAGAGTTGAGCCAAATCCTTACTGGGTTTTTTGGTGAGTAGCTAGAGAGAGAGTAAAAAATGGGGTTTCAGAATCCGAATTAAAAGGTCTTAGCTCAGAGTTATGGAAAAGGAAGGGAAAAGGCTTGGCTTTGGTCATTGCAACGTTGTCGACAACAATGGGTGAATGAAGATTTTGTCGTTTCATAATTCGTTGTCGTTCCCTCTTTGAGTGGAATATGGAATTTTATCAAAAATTGAGCCTTTTCTTTTTATCCTCAGCTTTTTGTCTTTTACATTCCTTATTTATTTATCCCATTTTTCTTTCCCTACAAACTCCTCTACATTTATTTTGTTTTGGATTTTTAAAAATATAATAAAGAAATTAAAATATAACCTAAAATGAAAATAATTTTTACATTTTTAGATCATTTCAATGTATTGCAATTTGTTTGGAAAATTAATACAACAATTTAAATATTTTATCTTAATTGAGGTATGTTTCCATATAAATAAATATATATTTTAATAAAAAATCAAAAATATCCATTTTAAAAAATTATCAAAAATATTATGTTCTTCTTAATTTTTTAAATATTTTAATATTAATATTTTTAAAATATAATACATCTTTACTTAATAAAAAAAAAAATAAATATATTTTATTTTTACACTAAATACTTATCTTTTTGTCTTGGCATTAGGTGGATAGGAATCAAGGGCAGGCCTCATTAAAGATTTTGGATTTTTACCTTTAACATATTCCGAAAGGTTAGAAGGAGCCAAACATGCCCTAACAAAGACAAAAACCAAGGCCTCAGTTTTGTTTCCTAGTGGGGTAGGTGTGGAACTGCAAGAAAGCTCTCCAAAGTGGTTCCAAAACATGGTTTTGTTTGGTTTTGGCTTCAAACCCAAAGAAAACAAAGACCATAAATTTGGCATTTCTATCTTCATATATTAAGACAAAGAGACAAGAAATCCAAGGAAAAGAACATCCAAAAGTGGATAGATAGATAGATCTCTACATGTGGAGTTTTAGGTGGAGTAGTTGACAATCTCTCCAAACTTAAATCTACATCTGTTCTAATATAATTCAAGTGTTGATAAGAAAAACAAGTGATTTTAATAAATAAAAACCAAACCTTGAATCACAAAAATATCTCAATGTCATACGTAGTCGATCGAACAAACCACTTTTTTTAGATTCAACCAGTTGGTCCGATGTGTCTTTTGAATTTATATTCTAAGAGTCAGAATAACAACCATTTGTCTAAAGGGAAGGAGTTTGACAAATTAAAGGTTGATGCTCATGGTAAAACAAAGAGCAAACTCGAATTTGGTAAATCCATGAATGTATGTAGATCAAAAAGAGAAGAGTTAAGTACATGTTTTACGCAAGCACCATAAGCATCGATGAATGCATTGGGTGATCATCCTTTGAACTGCCACTCCCGACGGCACATTGGGCAATGTGCTTGAGAAGTCTGTGAATTCACCCATTTCAGGATGCAATGAAGATGGAAAGCATGGTTGCATGCGACCCCAAACTGCAATTGAACAACCAATGATCATCGTTAAGGAAATGGTAAATATAAAGAAAAAAACTTGTTCAAGATAATGAAGTGATGAACTCCAAACATATACAGATAAAATAAAATAAGCAACTAATGAGATAGAAATGAAAACAATCGAGGAGGTAGAGATAATATATAATATTTGGAGTTGGGCACAAGTATCAAAACAAACATGCCCAATTTTTTTCTAAGTTTTTCAAATTTCATGTATTTTGGACACATAGCAGATTCCCCCATTGTGGGTTACTGGCTGCCTGCTATCGAATCCATTTCTAAATGTCAAATCTGTCTATTTCATTTGATCTATGCTCCTCAGAGTTGGGTGTGAGTCTCAAGCATAGACATGTCCAACATGTTTTTGTTTAATTTCTTTCTAAGCTTTCCATATATTAAGAGGGTTATCTTCATACTCATGTGTCAAATATGAATACTGGACACACGCACTTCAACTATAATGAATAATCGAAATAACACAGCACTTGATGACCAAAGTGCTACAACAATCTGGTAAAATTTTAGTAATTCCTAAAAGGTATATATCAATGAAGTAATCAAAGAAATGCAACTAGACTTTTATATATTTAACATGAATGCTATTTAGCAAATTTAGTAGAATTGTCCTCATTGTTTATTTTTCTTAGAGAAATATAAAAAAAGGAATAGGAGACATGTCCTAGGAAAAAAAAAGAAAATTTGACTGTAAATTTGACGGACATACCCATATATGACACTTAACATGTAGTAACATAGTTCTCAAGAACTGAAAGGTAAGAACTATTAAAAAGCATAGCATCTCATAGAAACTCCTTTAAGGAACTAAATAATGACTCAACAAATGAGAAACTATCATAAAAATATCGCCAAAAATGACAACTCAAAGTAAAGACTTACTCAATGGGCAATCATCCCCAGGGAGTTTACAATCAGAACAGCAACCATCAAAGGCCATCCTACAAATTCCACATGTTTCATCTTGGGCATCCCAAGTCCATGAAGCAACAGCATGCCATCTGTCATCAAAACAACAATAGTTAAGACTTGAGAGTTTTTCATCATTAAAAACAAGGAAAACCAACAAAAAGCACAATCTTTTTTTTAGTAATTACATTGGGATGCAAGTGGTAAAGAGAGCTTACTCTGTTTATAGCCAAAAGATATAGGAAAGAGAAATAGGTCAAGAGAAAACTGCTTCTTCTAGTAAAAAAACAAATGTCATATTGACCACAAGCAAATCGCAAGTCCGACTTAATTTTGCTTGAAATACCCATATCCACCATGGATGTGAAAATATGACCCTCCAAATACATGGAAAAAAACTTTTAAAAAGAAAATAATGATGTAGGGCATATACAAGACCAACACTAACAAACAAGTCCGAGTAACATAACTTCATACCATTTAACCCACATATGATATCAATCAAGGCAAAAGCATTACTAATTTTCTCATGCTTGATAATCAAAATTTTAAAAGGTTGAAGACGAACATGAAAAATGCCTTTTGCCATGAATCAAAGACATATTCAAGAAAAACAGAAACCACACTCTGACTCTTCAGTTTTCTTGAAGTACCATATTTGACACATTTCTCAACATGAGTATAAAGATACAACACTCAAGGATCCTCCAACTAAATATTGAAAAAATAAACAAACAAACTTTCAAAAAATAAAACATATACATGTTTGACACATGGTCATATCCAACACTTAAAATAAATCATTTACTCAATATTAACAAGAAACACAAAAATAAAAAACTCAGGACAACCATTGGGCTTGAAAGAGTTGACAATGGCATTGATGACCTTGAAATAAATCATTTACCCAAGCAATTCTGTAGAAACCAATGTAAACATATCATCTAAGTTGCAACAGGTTCAAGTAAGAAAAGATTTGATAGAAGGAAGATTTTCAAGGGGTAAAAAAACAAGAATATTAAAATTCACGACAAGGATACGTAGCAGTTTGACTTTCATCCTCTCCTGCAAAACCAAAACCTATGTTAGAGAACTTCCCCGTATATAAATTATAAATTCACATCAGAACTACTCAAATTTTCACCATCATTGAAACTACAAAAAAATCAGCAAGATTCCATTTTCATTTGCTACTCAGTTCTATTTGTTAATTTTCTCAACGACCAAAGAGACATAAGACCAGATAGTCTAATTTTTGCTAGATGAATTCCATGTTTTCTGTTCATTGCCATAAATAAGAAAGACCACATTTTTTTAACATAAATTGTATTCATAAACCAAACACAGATTACAACAGTTTCACCAAATCAGCAGGGGGTGAGTGAACCAGTGAGGAGGACACACATTATTCCTCACTGCTTTCGCCTTTCATTAGGGCCATAAACGAAGAAAATTCTCATTACCTTTCATTATTATTATTTTAAATTGGGTTTCAAAATAGCGATGCACCACTAAAGATGAACAAACTTTACATGATAGCAGCGAATCGCGGCTGCAAATAGCAGTGTAACGGAAAATAGCGGCGGTAACGGTCCCGTATTTCCACTAAACCTGAAGCTTTAAAAATGAAAATTCTCCTTCTCAACGTATTCAACACAGATAAAGCATGAGATGAGACAGAGTAATCGGCAGTAGGATCCGAAACAGAAATGAAATATAGCGGAGGCAGATAACTCAAAATCTCGTGATTCAAGTAGAAATTAATCTTTAAGTTAAGCTTAGGGTTTCAAAACATTACCTTATTTAATTTCCTGCTCCGTTGGAAACTTTGAAGGCAAGAGAGGCTAGGGTTCAGGAACCGGACGGAGGAGGAAGAAAGGGGTTGGCTTGTTTGGCGGCAGGGATATAAAATTATTTGATAATCATCTAAATCATTTAAGTGGTGATCACGCGCGTAAAAATGGTTAAACATGTAATTTTGTTTAAATATTATAATAAAAATAATAGTGTAAATTGAATTTGATAAAACCAATATCAATTGAATTAATATGTTATATTTTTTTTGTTAACCACTAATATCCGACTTATTTGTCGGTTAATTCGAAACAGATTTTTACTTATACTCAATATAAAGGTAACCTCCCAACCTAGTTTTTATTTATTTTTAGAGTTTTATTTTAAGAATTTAAGTTAATGGTCATGATTTAAAATTTAGAATATGTAATATTAGCTTTTTTTAAGGTTAGGGTTTATTATTGCTAATTTTGTAGATAATCTAATTTAAAATTCTTATGAGTTAAATAAATTTGTATTTTAATCATTAAGGTCATGAAACTTAAGTGAAATAATAAATAAGGTAAACTAACACTAATATTTAAATTAGTTTCTTTCTAATTTTGGTCACCGAACTTTTTTTGGCAAAAACACATAAATATAAACCCCCTAAACTATAAAAACTATAAACTCTAAATTTTATTTTATTTTTTTATTTTTATGTCATTTCTTTAAAATTAAGCAATATATGTTATTTTATAATATTTTTATTCAAACTAACAGGATGGTGACACGTGATATAATAGTAGAATAAAGAGAATAACCTTATGCAACGGAGAGAAACCCTAATAGGCAATTACATGTGTCAACATATCTATTAAATTATAATGTCATATCTCTAAATTCTAAATTGATTTTTTCATTCCTTTTATTCCACCTAAACATGTCACTAAAACTGAATAAAAAATAAACTAAAATCCCATATACCTTAAAAGAAGAAAGACGTTTTTAAAAAATAAAATAAATTTTCACAACAAAACGTTAAGTTTTTAACGATCGATGACAAAATAAGAAGAAATTAAAACGTTTTTTTTAAAATATTTATGATGAATTAAATAAGGAAACATAACGTTAGTGATGTTTTTGCTAAAAAAATAATTCGGTGACCAAAATAAAAAAGAAATCATAGTTAGATGACTACTGGTGTAGTTTACCCTAATAAATATCTGTTTTATTTTAACAAGTGATAATAGTTCGATTCTCGTCTTCTACACCAAACAGCATAAAACCAAACAAAATCATATTTTTATGGAGTATGGTCCTTTTTTTCATTTCATTTGCAAATTTAGCGGTTTTAAAACGCAAAGCACAGAGAAAAAAAAATCAATTAATGCACCGTGATGGATGGAGTTTTAACAGTAAAAATCTGAACTTTGCTAGCCATAATCACAAGATCAAATAACATACAACAACCCCTAGGACTGAGAAGTTAATATATGTATATATATACATAGACAAAAGATGGTAGATAAACAGTAAAACCAGGTGCTGATGAGAATCCACAAGAAAGTTAGTTTCTCAAGCCATTGCCGACAAACTCTCCGTTTTTATCCCAGGGCCGGTTTTCGAAACCCTTTCCGATGATGCTTCGCTTCTCTCTTATAGTCCCATCCTCGCTCCAGTACTCGGGGAAGTAGTCCAGGAATGTTTTGCTTCCTAGTTCATCAATCCCACTAAAAAGGAAGTTTCTCAACAAATCCTACAGGTTACAGGTTGATTCGTTAGTTAAGGAACTATAAGTCACACTAGCTGAGAATCATTAAAACTAAGTGATTCATTAATATACCTTGGCAAGCTTCTCACCAATCAGTCTTTTTAAAAGTCCATGGCCAGGATCCTGTTTTCATATGAACCAAAAAGTCAAGAAAATAATGAACTTTTATGATTTCTGGATGTATCCAGGAAAAGTTTATCCATGAACTTGATGTCATGTGATGCAAGTATGGAATGCATGCAGAAAACTGTAATGTTATATTTATAGGGATCAATTTCAAGCCCATTTTGGACTTGACTCGTGGACCTAGGCTATAACTGTATCCATAGGCTAAGACTTGTTCTAACCTGAAATTTGGAATAAAATAGAATGTAAAGCCTGAGATTTGGACATAGGATTTTTTGGCCAAACAAACTTTCTGTTTGAATATGATTTTCAGATAAATATTTTACGATCCAATAAGTTAAAATGTAATTATGGATGCTGAGTTGATTAGAGAAGCTTGACTAACATGCATATAGCTATGGGTTTACATATTATCGCGGGAATGACGAAGAATGCTAGATAGATAGTTTTACCTGCTTTCTCCCGATTCAAAGGTGTAAAAAATTCAATTGCAACAACAATCTATTATTTTAGCATTATATTACTGCAAATACCCTATCCGAAGACAAAACAAGACTGTAAGAGAAAGCGGAAATATGGAATAATAACCTTTTCTCCTCTCCATGTTAGATATCTATGTTGTGCTTCAAGATTGCACATAATTCGAGATGGATCAGTTTCCTCCACTGCTTGCTCCATTAGCTCCAGCCATGCCTAATAGAGCATCAGGAAGTATGAAAACTAAGCACAGTTTCCAAAAGACAAGGTATCGATAATGCTAATTATCATTCCTAATTTATATCATCAGACAATGACCACATTTCTCAGAAGAATAGTCTACCTTGTAGTATTCCACAAATGCAGAATATAGAACTTCATGTTTAGATTTGCTTGAAGTGAACTTGGTCCATATCACTATCGGGGAGAAAAACTTTATAGATTCACTCGTAAGCTTTCCACCCCAAGTTAAAAGCTGCATGAAATCTGTGTTCAGTCATCATGGCATGAATTTTAGAGAGGATCGGTAAAATTGATAAAAAAATTTTTTATCAATATTGGGGTTTACAATAATGTGAAAGTTCCTATAATCTCATTTACCTCGGTATACTTGAGACCTAGAGGCATTAAGCGGTCATAGTACTTTTCCTTGTAGTCTCTTCGACTAATGACATCATGCAATGGATTTAGATCCCTATAAGTGATTAAATCAAGGGTAAGTTCTAAAGTGGTAACTCATGATCACTACTCATAATCCAAAAATGAAATTTTTATTGGTCACAGTGAATTATTTGTCAAATATTTGATGTCAGCCAATGTAAAGAAATAGAACCTGGGAAATATAAATGATACATATACACAAACAAAAGGAAAAAGCTACACTCAGTTCCGAAAATAACAAAAGAAATTAAACAGAACTTACAACAAAACTATGTTCGTATTAGCAGCCGTGAAGAAGTTCCCACAGAATATAGGTAGATCAAATTCTGGTTTTGGAAAGGCAGCAAAATCTAATACCCAACAAGAGAAAGAACTGAGTTAGTATTATGAAAACAAATAAACCACACCGAATACCAACATATCTAAAAATATATATAAAAAGGATTTTACTAATGAAAAATCTATAGAACTAACTAACTAGGTCAAATTAACAGCCAAGAACGGGTCTTTTGGGACAAATCTCGTACACTAACATGATTCTGCAGTAATGTATTGCATAATGTCTTCAGAGTTTAAATCTTTCTTTCAATTACTCTGTTAAAAAGTGAACTTTCAACAATTCTAACGACTCCACACATCAAGAATGCAAAAAAAACAGCATGGCAAGACCAAGGCATCTAGAAAACTAAAGTATAAGGCTTTTATCAAAGCTAAAGGAATAAGATATATTCAATTAGAGCCAGATCATTTCTTGTCTACTTCTAATGAGTCATATGAACAACTTATGGAAATTATCAAGAGAAACTGTCAAGAATAAATCCGAGGAAGTATATAATACAAGTTGTATGTAACATGGACAGAAAGTATAAGAAGAAAACTCTTTTGATTGTTTGTCAAGTTATAAAACCCAAGAGAGTCTTTATTATTTTGATGATTTAACAACTCAAAACATTAAAGATAACAAATTTGATGATAATACCTGCATAGCTTCACCCTCAATGCTCATACTTCGAAGTAGTCTGATTCTGGGAGTCTCAAATGATGACATTTCAAGCCTTGTTTTGCCCATCCAATGCGATCATAGAACTATATTTTTCCTAAAGAGGCATAAATATTTATATTGCAATTAAAGCAGGAAAATCAACAGAAAATAATGAATAAATATCACACCAAAATTTGTATGGATCAGTATGTCACAAGAATTGTGGCAGCCAGAGATGTTGGACTAGCCCAAAATCTGTATAGGTCTAGTTTGAAACTAACACCTAATAACACTTTATTACCATGAGAAAGCCTTAAAAATTGAACTCGGCAAGCTTAATTGCTGGATTTTGAGATAATCCAATGACAACAGCAAACAAGTGCACCATGCTTCAAAACAAAGACCCTAAAGAAGTGTACCCTTCATGTGTTCCTGAAATGTTTCTGCTATTTTCCTTTTCAAGCAAGATTAACTCAAATTTTGAATGGATTAAACACATGGCACAAGCACGTTCTTAAGGACATTATCTCGATCCAATTTGTATGACCATAATGACCATTCTAAACCAGAATAACCAAGATAAAAAAGAAAATTCCCCAATGGAAAAGCAGTGATAATTTGTGAAGATACAGCTAAAAAAAGTATTCTCCATACCAATCTAGCTTACAATGTTCACAATTAACAACCAAATAGAAGCAAAAAGTATTTCATAATTTCATAGTGAAACTTATATAAACGTGGAAATTAGATCAAATGAGAACACACAAGGATTCATCCCTAAAACCCAGAGATTTCAACAACAAAAAAAGCTCAAAACTGAAATGGCAACAAACATAAATATCAAAAAATAACACTAAACCCACAAAAAAGCCAACTAATTCTCGTTGAAATGATATAAAAAGGAAAGAGCAGACAACCAAATACCTGAAGGGGAGAGGGAAGCAAAAGGGTATGTCGTTTGGTTTCATTGAGAGAAAAATCAGTGAAGTCCTGGTAAGAGGTTGCAGAAACTCGAAGCAAGCAATGCCCTTTTTTCTTCCTTCTGCTCCAGTGAGAGTTACCATTATAGTTAATGGTCATTAATGCTGGATGAGGCTTCAACATTAAGCTTAAGCTTAATAATAACAATGGAGAAGAATAAAATCCATTGTTCTTTTGAAAAAGGGAAAATGAAATAATAACGAAAGGGTTAATCTTCAAGTGAAACCGCGAACTCCAACATTTTTAGTTGAGTTTATGAATTGTTTTTTACTGTTTTCCAGAACTGGGAAGTGTTGTCCTTTCGAGGAAAGTGGACGATCTTATCAGTTTTCAGGTATAAAAAAGAGGGTCTTTGAGGTTTCGCCACGTGTACTGAAAACCCATCGTCTCGGCACGTGAAGGTAGCCCCCACGTTAAGATTCCGCGGCTATCATCGACGGCGAGGACGGGAACTTCGACGCCGTCAATCGTCTCCGCCCTCCTGAGACGAGGAACGGCGCCGTTTCTAGCCATCTCAGCGACAATAACGACCAAAAACCTCCAGGGGAGCTAAATTTCACTTGTAAGTAACGAAAAAAAATGCTCGAGAAAAAAAAAAGCTTTGTCTTAAAGTTTTATTTTGTGATCTATTTAAAGTTTGATGTTTATTTTTACTATTAAAGGATATGTGTTATCTCCTAAAAATTTTAAAAATTATATTAAAAATTAATAAAACAAAATAAAAATATATCTTGAAATTTTTAAATATTCTCAAAATAATTTCTAAATTCTTAAACCTCTCAAATCTGACCACTTTCGCTGGCATTGGCCACGTTGTTGGCGATAGAACGAAGCACCCTCCCCTCTCCAAATAACCCACACGTCATTCGTTGTCTCTCTTGATGCCGTTCTTCGCGAATCATTTGAAGAAACTATTATACAATTTCAGCGATTTGAACAATGTCGGTCAATTTCAGGCGACGAAATGGTGGGAGAAATAATCGTGATAGTCCAGTGATCGATATAATGCAGCGGCGGCGTTGCAATTGACAACGGAATCGGCCTAAATTGGGATTTAGATTTTGGATAGCTATGGATTTTAAAATTTGAGGTTGTTTTGTGAAAGTTGTAAAATTTAAAAAATTTCTGAAAATTAAATACTTTTATTATTTTTTATATATTTTTGAGAATTTTCAGGAGATAGACGCGTGTCTTTTAACAGTGGAAATTGACGAAAAACCTTAAATGAGTCACAGAATAAAATTTTATGATTCTATTTAGCCCGAAAAATAGTTTGGGCACTTAACTATAAAAAAATATATAATTTAGACACTTGTTTAACGATTAAGCCAAAAAAATAGTAAAAAATAAGGAGAGTAGGTTAGGATAAATTACACGTGTGTATGTGGCCAGTGGTCAAATCATTTAATCAAGGAATCAATTAGATATATATTGTGCGTTTAAATTTGATACAATGTGTAAAACTTATTTTACACAGCCCTACTTATTTATATTTTATATTATAGATTAAACTTTAAACTCAAATTTTAAAAAATTAAACATTAAACTCTAAATCTAAATTTTAAATACTAATTTTAAATTTTAAACCCTAAATTTTAAACTCTAAACTAAACCCCTAACTCCTAAAATTAAAAGGCTTATATTAGTATAAAGTTTTTCTCAATTACTATTTGGTTGATTAATTTAGGTTAAATGTTTTTAATTCAACTTATTTTATTTACATAGTTAAAAATTGAATTTATATTTTTGTTTAATGAATAATATTTTTTTATCTAATATAGGCCAACTAATTGATGGAAATTAGATAATTATTATGTCTAAAAATTATGCTATTAAAGTTGGTGAAATATAGGATTTCAGGTTAAGTCTATGACTTAATATACTACTGTAATTATTATATTTTTTTAATAAAAATATCAAATCAAAAAATAAAATAATATAATTTTTTTTATTTAATAAAAAGTGTCCACTACCTATAAGCAATGACTAATTATTTCGCCTTCGATAACTAACCTCGAAATGTATTCCACGTTTGTTGTTAATAAAATAAAAATATATAATTATTATTTTATAATTTTAGTATATTAATGTGTACGAATATTAAATTTATGAGGGTTGTTGTGAATATTTTTTTTAATTATTAAATCTAATACAATTTTTTATATCGATCTATGAATAATGATTAATCATTTTTGATGGATGAAACAATTATGGATTAATTTTAATAGTAAAAAAGATCAATTTGATCGGAAGATTAATATAATTTAATTTTATCTTTTAATTTTGTTTGATGTTTGAGGAGATTAAAAAGTTTCTCCAACAAGTTTGAATTGGTAAAAAGGAAGATGATAAAAAATGGAGTATTTTGATTATATTTTCAATTGGAGAAATCACCATAAAATGATGACAAAAAGAGATGACAATCTAATAAAAACTAAAAATTACAATTTTTTGATTTGTCATTATTAACTCTCAAATAAATTTAAAATTAAATTGTGTTAATTTTCTAACTAAATGGAGAGTTTATATTGTTAAAAATTGATCGACTACCGCTCCGAATCTCCGATCATCGAAAAGTTTAACTAGGTATTTAACTAAAGAAGAATGAACTATTGTAGTAAGTAACTTAGTATAGCTTAAGCATGTATCGAGTTTGAGTTATTGTGTATACAAACAAATTTCGTTGGGAGACTCGCTCACTAAAATCAGGTGTGCGACGTGGGTCGGTCATAATTAATTAGGACACATATTTTCAAAAAATTTTGTTCAATAACTATTTAGGTCTCTATAAGTTTAAATACTTAACAAATTAGACTTTTTGTCATTAATTTTGAGTTTAAATATTTAATAAATCTTTACATTTTTTTAACTAATATTTTAATCTCTGACAATGTTCGATCTTGTCTCTTGTGTATTAGCCACCTTTCCATATTTTCAGCATAAAAAAGTCATTTCATGAAAACAAATAGTAAAATGTTTTATCGGCTGGATGAGAACTCGATTTTCTTGTGTTTACGTGTCTTAGATTTTTCGAGTTTGAAGCAAATTATTTTTCTTTATATATGATTCGAATATTTTAAAATTTACAAAATTTAACCAATCTTTTCGAGAAAAATAAGATAACTAACATCATATTCAACGTATCATTTGATACAATCCATACGGTAAATGAAGCCTAATGATGACCTATAACTATTATAACAAAAAAAAACGTCATTAATATTTGACTGAATAATTATTTTAATTTTTATATTTTAATTAATTTAATTATAACATTTTATTTTTGGTGAAAATAACCTATATGTAGATAAAAATTGTTTGTCAACTGACGATAAACATCTTAAAATGACGCGACAAATCTACATGTTAGTGCCGCTGCGATAGCAGTGTCATATAAAGGAATATACTGACTTTACATAATGACACAACAGTCAAAAAATATTTTTATAAAATTGTATAAAATATAAAATATTTTTTTTCTTTTAACGCGTTATCAACTTATTATGTCAAGTCATTTTAAGTTGTTTATCGTTAGTTAACTAACAACTTTTATCCATAAAATGACCATTTCGACTTAAAACAAAACATTAAATGTTAAATTAATTAAAAAATATAAATTAAAATAACTATTCAATTAAGTATTATGAATATTTTTTAACTTTATATGCTTGCTTCTATGTTTTTCGAGCAGATGTCTTTCTATATGTCCAAAATGCCCCCGACACATTCCACCGCCACGTGGCCTTATCACATTGGCAGTAAATAAATAAAAACGAAATTAGAGACTCCAAAAAATAGAGAAAAAATAAAAAGAAATTAGGATATATATTTATAATTTTAGGTTTTATTAATTCTACAAAACACGTTTCTCCTAAAGAAAAATTAACCTACCCTCTTATATTGCATCTCAAAACATTTATTTTTCCTAAGGAAAAAAAATCTCTATTTTTCCCAATCGGACGATTAACCAAAAAAGCTCATCGTCTTCCTCCTTTGGAATCGAGACTTTTCACCTTCTACTCGGCGCATCTTAGCCACCGGCGCCGATTCAAAAGAACCGGACCACCTGAAACCCGTAAAACCGGGAGAGACCCGAGTGAAAGCGGTCTCTTCGTTTTCAAAATATTTTGCGGCCGGTTGTGTTTAATTTCGCCGGCGATTTAAAAGGTGCTCACGATTATTGACTTGCGCATCTTTTCCAATTATACCCAATGAATTATTTTCCTTGTCAGCCAAAAAAACTCTCATTCTATTTCCATAAAGGTCAGCTTCTTTGTTTCGATCATTAATCGGGTTTCTTTGGCGCGCGATTTTTATTTTTAATATTTTTCTTTGAGGCTACGGATTTAGAAGTTGGGATTGTGAATTGTTTCTTGTACTTTTTCATTTTAGGGTTTTTTAATCGATGTTTCTAGTATTCTATTTTTCCGTTTCGTGTTTGGAGTGGCCGATCTATTGTTCGCCTTGTTGAGTTAATGCTTTTCTTCCATTCTTCGGGTTAGGGTTTTCTGATTTTGTGGGTAGTTTTGGTTAGAAATTTTATCGTTTCTGTGTTCGAATTCATTTGACAAGTGTGCGTGAATTTGAATTTATTTGGTTTTAAGTTTGACTTTACATTTTCTTGTTCCTAGTTCTGTGTTTCTTAGTTCCTTAGAATTGTATTTGATGCAATGAAGACTTGTTAAATTTGCAGTTTTGTGTAATGAGTTTTGAAGTTTTCTTATGGTCTTTCGCTCCTTGCAACGTCAATAATGACTTTGATTTGGCATTTAACTAAGTTCTTATCGTTGATATCTTTGCTTGCTCAGAAAATGTAGCAAACTGAAAAGAGTTTTAACGTTGGACATTGAATTTTTTACTTATTCAGCTGGGTAGTAATTGCTATTTTCTTAGTAAATTGTATTGTTTAGTGAAGATTATATCCATTTGTCTTGAGGTTCTTTTTGAGCAATTCCCATTTTTATTTCTGTTTCCCTTTATATTCATCTCCATCAATTGGGTTTATCTCAGAAGCACTAACATTTTGGTCTTTGGCCGATTGACTGCCCAGGTTCTCAGCAAAGGTTGTGAATCTGCTTTGTATTCCCTAATCATTTTGTTAAGTTTTTAAAGAGGGGAGTTATATGCCTAGGATTTTAAAGTAGAAACTATTCAAATGACACAGTCTCACATGGTGTCTTGGAAGAGAAAAGGCAGGGGCAAAACGTTGGTAGGGTTCTGAGCTCAGCAGAGAATGAAGACATAGATGGGACTTATAGTGAAAGAGAATTTGATATGAACATGGATGCACGATATCATAGTGACAGGGCTAGCATTTCAAATTCAGAGCAGAGTAGGCTGCATCATGAGATAGTTACTGATAATGGGGCTAGCATTTCAAATTCCAATTTTCAGCCAGCAGGAAGAAGAATAGCACCCGGGAAATGGGGTTCAACTTTTTGGAAGGACTGCCAACCCATGGACCGCCTGGGTGGATTTGATTCTGGACAGGAGTCAAAATCTGACCATAAGAATTTGGAAGGTTCAGTGTACAATTCATCAGATGACAGGGATGATAGGTTAGAATCAGAAGTTGATGAGGCACAGAAAGATGCTGGCAAGGCTCAAAGGGGTCACTCTGATGTTCCTGCAGATGAGATGTTATCTGATGAATACTATGAACAGGATGGGGAAGAGCAAAGGGATGCAATGCATTGCAGAGGTTTTGGCTATTCTGTTGGGTCAAATACTAGGCCACAGTCAAAGCATATTTCTGTCAGTACCAATGTGTCCAGGAGTTCAAGAGCGGTAAATAACCGTAACTATGATGAAGAAGATGATGACGATAACAACGATGATGCTGATGCAGATTATGAGGTGGAGGGAGTTGGTAATAAACCTTTCCTTACTGTTCTCATTTGCTGCCTTATTTCTTATTACCGCTTTTCTCATTGAGTCACTAAGACTGAATAAATAAGTGCTTTGTGATTGATCAGTTATATATAATCCTAGCCTTTAAATATACAACTTTTTTCCCTTGATTTTTTAGTTTTTGCTGTTTTTTTGAGATGATCCTGATGATGCAGATTTTGAGCCTGACTATGGTCTTGCAAATTCTCATGCAGGGAATAAGGTTATTAAATTAGTTTTAATTCTCACCTTCTTTTCCTTTGGTTTTAATTTGATTATTTTTATGTTCTCCTTCACATTTGAAGTTCTCAAAAGGCATATTTTATTCAATCTTTCTTTGGCATAAGGAAAAGATAGCCAGGAAGAAAGGAGAATGTGAATTACTGAATTGTAGGACTAGAAGCATGTACATTGATGTTTTAGGACAAGGGATAGTGTGTCAGGCATAAGTATCTTCTTGATATGTGTAAATTATGTTTTTTTGACAATCTTTTACTTTAATTTTGGGATCAAAGTTTCATATTGTAGATTCCTTTCCAAGATGTTTGGCTCCAGTGTACATTATTGCATTCAAGTTTTAACTGTCCTGACCTTCTGGTAAAAAAACTATTTTAACAATTTAAAGATGGATATTTTAAATACCATGAAGCATAATTGCACACTTGATGAGAACATATTCATGATTATGCTGGGGTTGAGTGTTAGGAATTTATTCCTCTTTTAGAATGTAAAAAATAGGGTGTCACAACTTTTTTTTTTGTCCTAATGAAAATTATATTCTTTGGTTTTTAACCTTTCACGAGTGTAATATGGTATTTGATGATATACACTACAGTATTCAATTTTAGGTCCACAGTTGAGATTGTCCATAATAAATTATAATTCTTGGTTGGTCATGAAGCTTGACCCTTGATGGTTGTATTTCTTTTGCCTTATCATCTGCTCAATCTTTCTCCCCACTAATTTAGTTCTTAAACAGGATAAAGACTGGGGTGGTGAAGATTCCGAGGAAGAAGACAATAGTCATGGTGATTTAGATGTTTCGGATGAGGACGATTCTTATTATAAAAAGAAACGTAAGGGTAGGCAACAGATTAATTTTGGACGTAATAATGTAAAGTCCAGTAGAGAACATAAATCCTTCAGCGGACAAAGAAGAGGGAGATCGCCTTTTGAGGAGGAGGATTACTCAGCTGAGGATTCTGACAGTGAAAGCGATGGGGATTTCAAGAATATGACTAGGAGAAGTGAAAATCATGATAAAATTAATGCTCGTTCGAATATGTCTTCAAACATGGGAAGAAACAACGAGGTTCGTTCTTCTAGTAGGTCTGTCAGGAAAGTATCATATGTGGAGAGCGAAGAAAGTGAAGAAATTGTGAAGAAATTGAAAAGATGCAAAAGAAAAATTCTGTAATCTTGTCATGGTGATATATCCTACATTTATATTTTTAGTAGGCATGTTTGATCTTTCATATTTGATGTAATTGCTTGTAAATTGGAATTTTGTGATGTAGATCATGCAAGTACCTATATACTTTGGAGATGCATTATTATATTGTCTTCAGCATTTTAGTTGCATATTTTCCAAAACCATCTAATGTGATATTATCTAATTTGTCTACTTCATCAATATGGTTACTTTTTGCAATTTTACAATTAAATATTAGTTGAATTTTTCGTGTTGATTCAATTATTTGATTCTAACATGCTCATTAAGGGATATTATTCTTTTTTTAAAAAGTTTTATCTATGCATGTTTAGGATGAAGCTGAAGAGGAAGATGGAGACACAATTGAAAAAGTGTTATGGCATCAACCGAAGGGCATGGCTGAAGATTCTATTAGAAACAATAGATCGACAGAGCCTGTTTTGTTAAGCTTCTTGTTTGATTCTGAACCAGATTGGAATGAAATGGAATTCTTGATAAAATGGAAAGGCCAGTCTCATCTTCATTGTCAGTGGAAATCATTTTTGACCTACAGAATGTATGATTTTATTTTATATTATTTATATATTGGTGCATATGTTCTTTAAGAAGCATAATTTTGTGGATGTTTTTCTATTGCTTTTTCTTTTCTCTCTTCCTATTCTGATGATTTGTTATTTGTGTTTTCTTTCATGATTTTTGCAGCTTATTGGTTTTAAGAAGGTTCTAAATTACACAAAAAAAGGTGATGGAGGGATGAGATACAGGAAGCACTTTCACGTGAGGAGGTACATGACAACTGAAACGCTTTTGAGGTTCTACTCGTTTTGTTACTGAAATTATTATTTATCTAAAAATTCTGAACAATTTCAACTTCTTTTCTCTTGGATTAGCTATGAAATTTTGGTCATTGTCATGGGAAATGAACAGTAAGTTCGCCAACAAGTGTGGCACTTGCATTTAGAGGATTAGCTATTTGAAAGAATGAGATTGTTGTGGAATTGGAAAAATGCGGTGGGACAAATTGGGACCCTGTTCATCGTATCTCTTCTTGAGGGTAGACTGTACTTTTACCAAGATTTTAAGCTAGTCCTAGAAAATGGTTTTTATCTTTTTGTAAATTGATAAGTTGCAGATTCCATAGATCTAGGGTAACTGTGAGAAAGGGGCCATGATGGCCGGAGAAGATGAACGCCGGTGAACAATGAACAATAAAATATAAAAGCTAGAATTTAACGATAAAACAAAAATAGTATTTTTAACAGAGAACAATGTGTTTCTCTGTATTTTCTCTTATTCTTCTTAATCAAATGTGTATGAGATAAGCCTTTAAAAGGGTGATCTGAGTTTCAAAGTATAACTAAAATTATACTTTTATCTATAATTTAAATAATATTTATCCCTCATTTAAATAAGACTTCTAGTAAATTTAAACTACTGACTTAGAAATAAACTCTAATTACACATTAAATTAAACTCTAACAATTTTTGTCAACTTACACTCCCCCTCAAGCTCTAACACTTCTTGGATAACTTACACTCCCCTCAAGCTGGTGAGCAAGTGTAGTAGAGCACCAGCTTGGATCTTGGATGTGATGCCCTACTCATATTTCTTTGTTGTTTTTAGGGAAAAATCTCCCTTTTTGAGACCCATTGAGTTGAACAGCTAGGACATACTCATGCTATTACGTGAACGGCCATTGTTGAAAATTTGCAAACGATGTTCTTTGATTTCGCATCCTTCTTGAGATGTCTACCAACTTTCATTGTTGTTATTGGTTTTGCACCATCCTTAGATGTCTTCCACTTTCCTCTGTCGGTGATGATCTTTTTGAGGTTTTGAATCTTCCGAGATGTCTTCCGACTTTTTCTGTCATTCACGGATTAAGTAGCTGCTTCCATTCAACAATGATCACAGGAATCTACACTCCCCTCAAGCTAGTAGTTGCACAAACTAGAATTCCAGCTTGGATCTTTGATGTAGAATCCTTTAAAAAAATATTATCTAGTTTTTAAGGCTAAACTATAACCTCTTCTCCTATCTTTTATAATTGATGGCTGAGATAGAACCAGATAGTTTTTAAGGCTAAACTATAACCTTTCCTTATCTTTTACAATGGATGGCTAAGATAGAACCAAATAGTTTTTAAGGCTAAACTATAACCTTTTCATATATCTTTTTGATTGGCTAAGATAGAACCATTAAACAGAGAACAAAATAGCAAAATTAAAAGAGTAGAAATTTCACCATAGATGTAAGATTCCAACGAGAGAGAAGCCAAGGAACGAGTGTGGTCTAATGATAGCGTGAGAAAAAGAAAAAGCACGCGTGCATCCGAAAAAATTAGATCGTCGATCTGTTTCAGATTAGAGATGACATCAGTGGTGACGATATCAAGATCGTTGTTGGCTCTGATACCATGTGAGAAAGGGGCCATGATGGCCGGAGAAGATGAACGCCGGTGAACAATGAACAATAAAATATAAAAGCTAGAATTTAACGATAAAACAAAAATAGTATTTTTAACAGAGAACAATGTGTTTCTCTGTATTTTCTCTTATTCTTCTTAATCAAATGTGTATGAGATAAGCCTTTAAATAGGCTGATACAGAGTTTCAGTATAACTAAAATTATACTTTTATCTATAATTTAAATAATATTTATCCCTCATTTAAATAAGACTTCTAGTAAATTTAAACTACTGACTTAGAAATAAACTCTAATTACACATTAAATTAAACTCTAACAATTTTTGTCAACTTACACTCCCCCTCAAGCTCTAACACTTCTTGGATAACTTACAGTAACCCATTAACTTTTTGTTGGCTTTGGTCATTTTTTATAAAGTATATACACGAGGGCCTTCCTTGTTGGGAAACTGGGATTATTGCATTCTTTTATGGTGTTTGTTTTGCTAATACATATTCCTATCTAGCATATGGTGGAGAGTAGCACTTTATGCTATTATCAATACCTAGTTCTCTTTTTTGTAATTTTTCAAAATTGTTTTCTTTTCTTGAGAGATACCATAAATCTCATTGATTCTGTGGTAAATTGTGACTTTTTCTTGGGAGCCTTGAATTTCTGAAATAAGTTCTTCTTGCCTTGGCCAGAGGAGTATAGTTATATAAGCTTGCATTACATAAATTCTAAGACAACGTTCTTCTGGTGGTAACTCATTTTTCCCCTATTTCCTGTTAGATTGAAGTCAACGATGTATGTAAGGAAATGGACTTGGATCTAATCAAGCAAAATAGTCTGGTTGGTTTCCATCTATTTCTACTTCTTTCATTCTTATGATTGGTTTTCTGAGTTTTACTTGGCAAGTTTATTGTAATTGGTTGACCATGTTTGTTTCAGGTGGAGAGAGTAATTGTTGATCGAATCAGTAAAGATGCCTTTGGGAATGTGATGTCAGAGTATTTAGTCAAGTGGCAGGGATTGTCTTATGCAGAAGCAACCTGGTAATGGTCTGGATTGATAGTTCAATAAAA
>JAGYYJ010001542.1:0-86792 GCA_019671005.1 Hibiscus mutabilis
TATATATATATGATAAAAAATATCTTACATACCAAAAATACCTATATAATAAACATAATAAATACATATCATAACACTATACATGTATATTAAGTAACATATAGTATAATAAATATTTATTAAATAATATAATATGCAATATAAAATATGTATAATACGTAATATATATGATAGAATATGTAATATATAATACCACAAGTACATATGTAAAAAATATATATGTATATATAATATATAATTGATAATCATAATACAAAAAGGACTGAAATAAAAAGTTCAGGAAACAACAATGCTAAAAATGCTAATAAAATAAATTAGAGCACCAAAATTAAAAACAAAACAGTGGCTAAATCGAGTAAAAAGTAAAATAAAGGTGTGAAAAATTAAAAAAATAAAAACTATAGGGACCAAAAGTGCAATTGGTACCTGGTTAAAACAAAGGCGGGAACAAAGGAGAGGGACCATCTCTGTAATTAGACCATTTCTAAAAGACGAGAATCCTCTCGGGTTACCGGGTCACCGCGCGAGTCAGGTTCACCAAACGACGTCGATTGATCTGGCCGGTTTAATATAACAAAAGGGGTATTTAAAAAAAATAGTTTAAAAAAACCCTAAAACCTAAAGCTATTCTAAACACCTTTCTTTCCTTCTAACCCTAGTGTCGCGCCGCATCCATCGTTCAATGCGCCATTCACCGGCGTTCGAGCCTGACGGCGGAAATAAGATGACCTCGCATATAAAAATAATAATATATAAAACTATATAAGAGGGGAGAAAGGGCCGAGAGCTTACATGTTGTTTTGAATGCGGCCGTGTCAATATGTATTTAATATGTATATTTTATATACTTGTCTATATTTATTTCATTAGTCATTTTATGATTTGTGTTTTGTTCATGCATTTTAATTTATTCGCATCATATATTTTGTGTTTTTACGACACCAAAAAGGTTTTTTTTAAAGAAATTAATTTCAAAATTTAGAATCTCGAGAAATCATATCCCATGCGTATAAGGATGTGATTTCCTCGAATTTTTCTAAGAAAACGAGAAACCCTGTCCCGGGCTCATAGGAGTGCGATTCTCTCAATATTTTCGGCATTTAAGAATCATACTTTAAATCTTAATCGAATTCGTAATTTCCAATACCAAGACATTAAATAATCGGCTAGGTACCAATTTTGGGCAGTGTGGGGTGCTAATCCTTCCCCATCCATAACTGACTCTCGGACCCGAATTTTTATCTCTGGTTTTATCCTGGTATCCGGTCTACCCTTCTTAAAATGATCGGTGGCGACTCTATATTTTTAATTTCAAAACCATGCGGGGTTTTCCAAACAAAATTAAATAACAATTAAAAAAATTAAAACCGAAAAAGAGAGCACCGAACATATTTGAGTGATTACACTTATGTTATCCTAAAAGAAGATATGGCACCCCGCATCATGCTTTTAACACCACTAAACTTCTTATCACTTGTGTAACCACTCATTTTTGTACGGGTTATGTAATATTATAGTATTTTATTAAGTAAAATAAAAGGGTGTAAAAAGGAAAAAAGTTGTAAAAAATATAAAAAATATAATAATAAAAAATTGTAATATATATATATATATATATGGCTCACAAAGAGCCACATCACCCATCTTCCCCCCACTTTCCCTATAAAAAGGGGAAGGGGGCTACCAATTGAAGGAAGGAGTCAGCCATAAAGGGGTTGGGGGAAATTATGGGGGCAGTGCCCCTAGTACCCCGGCCCCGGTTCGAGAGCAATGCTCTCCCCGGGGAATTTTTATTCTTCGAGTGGTTCGATCTAGTTAATTTTTGGAGGGATCATGGTAGATCGCGTTAGGGGATTGTTTGAGTTCGAGTTTCTATAGAGTAAAAGTTCGAATCTTATCTTTGTATTTTATTTTAATTTAATAATATATCGCTTGTTTATTTGTATGTATTTTAAATTTTTAGTGTATTTAGTTTATATTAGATTTAATATATGATTTAATTTCTGTTTTTATGCATGAGTTTTTTGGTATGTAATATTTTTTGATATTATATATTGTATTCTAGATTATATATTTATCATGTAATATAGTTTTGTATTAATTATATTATTATATATGTATTATATAAATACATATATATTATGTTCATATTATATTAAAAATGTTTTACCACAAGTACTTTTTTAAAGTATGTAAATACATATATATGTTACCTCATATTTTGCATCATGATAGTAATTAAATGTGTTAGGAATTAAGGTAATATTCTTTTATTTAGGGGGTTCGAGAACTAGCGTCACGAGCATAAAGGGATGCGACCTCCTCGATACCCCTAAATGAAATAATATCCTTACCATTTTAGGATATAATATTTGAAGGGATTTTCTGTTATTTAGAATAGTCGAGAAATCATTTCCCGGGCATAAAGGGATGTGGACTTTTCTGTTATTCTAAATAACGGAACGTCTCTTTAAATATTTAGAACATTTCCATGCATTTAAGAATCGCATTTTAAATTTTATTCGAATTCGAAATTTCCAACGCTAAGACTTTAAATATTCAACTAAGTACCAATTTTGGGCGGTGTGGGGGTGCTCATCCTTCCCCATCCGTAACCGACTCCCGGACCCAAATATTTTTATCTCTGGTTTTATCGGTGTTCGGTCTACCATTTTTAAATGATCGGTGGCGACTCTACATTTTTTCCAAATCAGGCGGGATTTTTTAAACAAAATTAAATAAATCAAAAATAAATTTCAAAACCGAAATTAAGAGAGCGCCGGACGGATTTGGGTGATTACAGCTGGCGACTGCGCTGGGGACAGAAGTTTTAAATAAAAGAGAGTCAAGCCACAAGTCGAATATTTTTAGTCTTAGTGTTGGAAATTTACGAATTCGATTATAATTTGAAATATGTTTCTGTCTTTAGTTAATAGGGCATGTATTTTATTTATTTATTTTTTCAGTAAATATATCTGATTTATTTTTCTGCTTAGTATTAATGAGCATAGAATAGAGTGTCAAAAAGTTTGGGAGTTTCTCCTCACACGTCGTGCACTTGCATTGCATTTCATGAGCTTTCTACCCAAGCTCCGTCCTATTTTAAGTGGAAGTGTGATATCGCCTTCGTGTGGGTTACCACCATATAGGTTGGTGAATTGCTTTCGGGATATATTTCTTATGCTTTCGTGTGGGTTACCTCCGTATAGGCATAAGGGATGTGTCCCCCTGAATTGAACTTGGTCCGTTTGAAGCCTATAATGGGTGAGGATCAGGGGCTTTGCTACCTTTAGTAAGGGACAACGAGGACAATTCGGGTACCCTTCCCTAAAATCGAACCTCATGTAATGGACCATAGAAGCCTTGCTTTAGAAATGAAACCCGTTAAAACGTTCAAAGGAGAAACGCTTCTAACCTTTTGTCTACTCTATATATTTATTTCATAAAAGTATGCCGGATAGAAATCATGCCGGGTAGGATCTTTTCATTCTGTACCGGGTAGATACCATGCTGGGTAGGATATTTCTTTTTGCAAATAAAAGTATGCTGGGTAGAATCTTTCATTTTGCACCGAGTAGATACCATGCTGTGTATGATATTTTTTCTTGCAAATAAAAGTATGCCAGGTAGGACTTTGTTTATGCCGGGTAGAAATTCAAGCTCGGGTAGGTTGTACAAATATATTCTTTAGTACTTACATGCTTATTCTTATTTTCATTACACGTGTACTGCCCAATTTTCTGTTTTCTATGTTTTTGCCTTTTTTGCATTGCATGTGCATGACATAAAAAAGGGTTGATTCACGAGTGAGCTACGATTAAGAAAACTTTCATAATGAAAAGTTCAAGTGATCAGATAGACACGACCACAGGTATGGGGCAGTGCCTTGAAATGACACAAGAAGAAATGAGAAGTCTTCTTTTCGAGATTCACACGTCAGACGTACCAGAGCACGCCTACACCAATACCGAGATTAGCGAGGTACAAGAGTTGAAAAGACAGATGTCCAAAATGATGAGTATGTTGACCACTATGGTAAAAAAGAAAAAGTCTGATGCACAAAGAGAGAAGAATGAGCTGAATGAAAGCCAAATTATGATGGCGGCCGATCAAAACCTCATATCTGAACAAGATGATTCTGATAAACTCAAACTCGGTGCACCATCGTGATCGACATTAAGACACTTGGAAATATGAAGGCTTCAATTTCAAAGAGAATATAGGTGAACCAAAGAAAACCTAAAGAAGAGAAAGATAAAAAGAAGGCATTTCAAATTCCAATGACATACACAGATCTGCTCCCGATACTGGTCAAGAAGGGTCTTGAGATTTCAGTCCAATCCAAGCCAAAAGAGTCTCATTTTCCTCAAAGGTATGACAACAAGGCTCGATGCAACTATCACGTAGGAGGTACGAGTCATACTACTGAAAATTACGGAGCTCTAAGGAACAAAGTCATAAGCCTTGTCGAAGAAGGGCTGTTGAGTTTTGAAGAAGGAATCCCCGAAGCTTCCAAAAGCCTAACCAATGCTACTGCACCAGAGCATACGAAGAAGAGCCAACTTCCAGCACTCACAATTCACTACTCGGGACAGAGTTCAAATTCTAGTGTCCAACTTTTCGAGTCATTGTCGTTTTGCGTCCAGAAGCCAAGAAACAATGGTCCCTTTGATCCTATACCCATTTCATATGGAGAGCTATATCCGCAATTGTTGGAAGCACGGTTGGTGGTTCCATGTCACCTTATACCTCTACAACCTCCGTACCTTAAATGGTACAACGCCGAAGCCCGTTGTGAATATCATGTTGGAATTAATAGGCATTTAATTGAAAACTGTACCATCTTCAAGCACCGAGTTCAGAACCTTCTGTAGTGCAACATGTGAAAATTCGAGAAAGAAAATCAAGATGGTTCAATTATTGTTCAAGCAGCTATGGAGCCAAAGGATTCCAAAATTGAAGAAGATGAAAAGTCATTTGAAGCATGATGCTCAAGCTAGTGGATCGAAGGAAAAAGTGGATTGTCTGAAAAATAAACTGAAGAGCTTGCAAGACAACTATGAAGAGCTTCGTTTGACTTTCAAAAATCTTGGTTTGGGTGACACTCCCGATCAATGGAAAGAAGGAATCAAAGACCTGAAAAGAGGTGTCAAATTTTGGAAAATGAGTTCTAAGGCCAACGAGGAACGAGTTAGTACCTTGTCTTGTAATCTGCAAGCAATGGAAAATCAATGTCATGCCCTCAAGGATGACCTGAAGAGTAGTCAAACCAAGGTTGAGACCTTGAATATGTGTATAAGTTTGCGCGAAGACATCGTTGCTGAACTTAATGATAGTTAAGCTGAAGTCCAAAAGCTAAAGAAGCAAGTGGAAGAGCGTAACGACATTATGACGATGTACAAAGATCTTGTGGATGGTCTCAGGAAAGCCTAGAAGAAAAATAACGATAAGTGATATCTTCAGCTTCAAAGTTCTTCAGAGAAGATAAAGGAAAAAGACTGCTACATGAAGGGCATTATTGCTAAAGCACGAAGAGTTGCCCGACATGTGACGAACTTGGCCGATGCAGCGACCGAATTGAGTGAAAATGATAAGCTCCCAGAACAAAACGAGAAGTTGGCTAGGCTTCTAAAGAAGTTACAAAAGCTAGGCGCTAGGGCCCGACATTATCTGTAGCTCTAATGTCTGATGTAACATGACCTTTTATGAAAGTTGTTCTAAGAAGTTCACTCCAGAATCAACCTCTTTTCTGCATTCATGTTTACATTCAGCATTGCATCTTCATTGCATATTGCACTTTCAGTAACATAACATGTTCATTACATTGCATTCATATACCCATTTTGGTAATGTGCCCTGGGGCATTCGGCTTAGGACCAATTAAACCCATCATTTTAGGATTAGATCCTTCTAAGCAGAGAAAAAAAAGGGTCCCCTAGAAAGAAGTTGAGAGAAAATTGGGGCAAGCTTTTGGATTGGCTATAATTTCAGAATGGGAGAAGTCTGTCTATTTCACACTTGATGAGTTTAGTTTTCTGTGGGAAAAAAAATGATGAGGAGCTTTTGTCAAAAATTTTGTTTACATGTTTTAATAAAATAAACTTTATTTTACATCTCATTTGACAAACAATTCACATTCTCTGATTCTTTAAACATCTCATTCATCATCATGAGTTGGTTTTTTTGTTTACATAAACATACATACATATCATTTTTACCAGGTCCTTGAATTTCAATTGCAAGAGTACATTTTATTCAAATCCAATGATCAAATTCGAACGACATATGTCTAAAGAAAGCAAATGTTGCAAGGGTACTGCAAATGTGAACATTTTATGTTCTACTTAGGCAGACAGAAAGAGCAAAACGAGCATTCAGAAAATGGGCAGATCCCATTCAGTGAATTTCTCTCAGGCATTTGTTGTTTAAGGTCCTTGATTTGAGTGTTGACCCTAAACTCATACCCCCTGAAGACTACTTAGATGTCCATATGTGGGATGACGAATGGCATTCCTTCAATCACTTTCACAAATAAGAAAATATCCATTGATGTCCCATTTTGAGCCTGATCGTTCCTTTCTAATAAAACCCAAACTAATGATCACCCTTACACTGAGGCAAAGAAGGTAAAATTTTGTTTGCAAATAAGAGCCACTCGATCTTGATCATGCTACACAGATAGCTCTCCAATGCAAGGGTCAAAGAAATATTAGAAGAGGCCAATAGAATAAAAGTTTATGCTCAAAAAAGCTGACCAAATCAAGTTGAAAATCGCCAACAAGAAGGCTGAAACAATCAAGGAAGAAAACACTAAGTCAAAAAGTGCAATAAAAGAAAAACAAGAGCCTTGGAGGATTGGTTACTCTTAAGCAAAGGCGAGAATCAATGTCTAGTTGGGATTGCAGAATAGTTCACATCTATATTTTCCTAAACATGGAAGGAAATGAACTCTAGGATGAAAACCCAAAAATGGGCAGTCTAGAGCGATCCAAGTAATGAAAGAAAAAAAAGGTTACTCCATGAGAGCATACCCAATGTACAAGAATGAGGTTGTAATCAGAAGCTTATACCAACTTTGGCAGATTAATGCCTAGCCAAGACAAATCGGTTAAAGGTTACATGTCCTAGAGCTACAAAAGAAGGAAATGAACTCTAGGGTGAAAACCCAAAAAATGGGCAGTCTAGAGTGATCCAAATAATGAAAGAAAAAATCATTTCATCAAAGTACATCCAAGCTGCAAGTGCAAAAGTGAAAGTTTGCCAAGAAGAAATGATCATTGGTTTCATTACCTTTAAACACTTGTTTGGGTCTGTATATCCTTTTTCATACCCATGAGCCATAGCCTACATTACAAGCCTATAAAGATCATTCTGATCATACATGAATGTCTGAGTTTCGTCTTCAGACTATATTACGCCTAAAAGGGTTAACCTTTCTTCAAGGAACGTTAAACTTCAAGTGCCTGATCGACACCAAATAAGGGAAAGATGAGGCATGGTGAGTTAGTGAGATCAAGGAGAGCCACTTAATGGGGTAGAAATTAGGTATGGGAAATGTTCCTCTCAGAAGCCTAATATCCCAGAAAGGACTTCACATATGCTTGTGTCACTGCAACCCTTGCTATCCTCTAAACATATGCTTCATTCGGGTTGCTCATTGTTAATTTGAAGAAAACATACTTTTTGCACTTGATATTTGAGTGCTCAATTTTGATTTTTAAATTGTACATTTTTGAAAATTTGTATAATTTCTTTTGAAATCTGCACAATATTTTTGCATAAAAACTCTCATTTTCACAAATTTTTGCATGTAAAACTTTCTCACCCTAAGTGTCCAAAATAAGGCAAACTCGACATATTGGGTCGAAGAACGGGAACATTAGTGGGGCATTATTGTCCATAAACATCACAAAATTAGAAGAGCGAGCTTAATAGAACTTAGGATTCGGGAAAAGAAAATACTCAAAAGTTGATACTCGCCCGAAGAGGTGATTTCAAAAAGAGATAATCAAACCTGAGAGAGGTTGGGGCATCATTCGACAAGGTTGACCTTATCAGCCAATAGAACAGAACTTGGGGCATAAATGCTAAGAGGCCTGATATGACCAACTAGAGTCACGAGGCATTCCTTTTAAAGTCAAGCTATAGTCAACTGCCTTGCATGTCATTCATCTATGCATCAATCATTTAGGATACTTGCATACATACACCATAAAAATAGGGTGCATTCATCAACAAGTGCATATACTTTGCAATATATAAAAACATGAATAAATCAGATACGATGAATCTTCAAATCAAGAAAGAAAGCTGAACCACAAGGAGATTGATCCCTCAATGAGAATGGGAAAATAAAATCAAGGCAAAGATCTGAAAGAGTTCCTTGAAAAGACTTTTTTGGAAATGTCCAAGGCACGAGCCGAAAAGGAAGCCTTAGGTGTTCAGAGACAAAAAAGTGAAATTTTCAATGAGATCCAGCATCATTGACAGAAAGGAATGGGGCAAAAGTGATATGGCATCCTTGAGACAAAAGAGAGTTGGGGGGCAAGTTTCTGCTCGAGAAAATCAGAGGATCGAGCTGAACAAAAGGAAGAAGATCACTGCGAGTATTTCATGAATGTCCATATGTCATGACATATATAACATTGCATCATTGTATTACCAAAATGTGTCTGTGCATCATGAACGCATACTTGGAGGCATATGCATCAATGCATCTTTTAAACTTGACCATACATCATGACATACATAACATTGCATTCTTGCATCATCGCAAAAGCATACACATGTATCCCATTTATATAAATACATGAAATAATTTTCAAAAGCAGACTCGATCCTTCCATAAGGATATTTTTCAAAACTTCTGGATAATTTTCAAAACCCGATCCTTCCATAAGGATATTTTTTCCAAACGTCTGGAAAATTTTCAAAACTCGATCCTTCCTTAAGGATATTTTTTCCAAACTTCTGGAAAATTTTCAAAACTCCATCCTTCCATAAGGATATTTTTTTCAAACTTCTGGAAAATTTTCAAAACTCTATCCTTCCATAAGGATATTTTTCCAAACTTCTGGAAAATTTTCAAAACCCGATCCTTCCATAAGGATATGTTTCCAAACTTCTGGATAATTTTCAAAACCTGAACTTTCCATAAGGATATTTTTCCAAACTTCTGGGTAATTTCTAAAACTGAGTTCCATAACTCAATTATTCCAAAAGGATATTTTTCCAAACTTCTGGATAATTTCCAAAACCGAGTTTCATAACTCAGTCATTTCATAAGGATATTTTTTACTTTATCATTTCATAAGGATAACTTTCTTAATGAAATAAATATCTTATTTTCATCCTTACTTAAGGAGAGAGAAAAAAATAAAAATAAAAAAAGAGAACAAAAAATGGCAAAAAAAAGAAAGAAGAAAAAATCAAAAAAAGGAAAAACGAAAAAGGAAGAAAATGAGAAGAAAAGAAAAAGAAAAATGAAAGAAAAAACAAGGTGAAAACCCGAATGGGCGCCTTGAAAAGAGAGATTTTTTAAAAATATCTCAGGCACGAACCCAAAAGGAGGCTTGAGACATTCAAAACTTCATCACATTTGCCCCATCTCCCTGAAGTGGCAGCGAAATGAGAACCAAGACAAGTTTATATCCCTAAAGAGGCAGTGGAATGGATTCGGTATAAAGCTTATTTCCCTGAAGGAGTAATGGAACAAACTCCATCATATTTGTCTTATCTCCCTGAAGTGGCAACGTAATGAGGACCAAGATGAGTTCATATCCCTGGAGAGGCAGTGGAATGGACCTGACCTATTTTATCTCCTTAGAGCTGCAGCGGAGCAAACTTCAAATGTAATCAAAAAAACATTTTGTTTGAAAAAAAAGAAGAAAAAGAAAAAAAGAGAAGAAAATCAAAAAATGAAAAGAAAAAAAGAAAAAAGAAAAAAAAGAAAAAATGAATGAAAATCAAGGTGAAAACCTAAATGGGCGCCTTGAAAGTATCTTTCTCCGACATCTCTAAGGTACGAACACATAAAGAGGCCTTAGACATTCAAAATGAAGATACGTTAGTCTCATCTCCCTAGAGTGGCAGTGGAATGAGCACCAACACAAGTCTGTGAAGAAGAGGAACTACAACCTCAGACCTTTACTCCTTGAACTACCAATGGAGCAGGTCACCCATCCAATAGAAGAGGAACTACAACCTCAGACCTTTACTCCTTGAACTATCAATGGAGTAGGTCACCCATCCAATAGAAGAGGAACTACAACCTCAGACCTTTACTCCTTGAACTACCAATGGAGCAGGTTACCCATCTAATAGAAGATGAACTACAACCTCAGATCTTTACTCCTTCCAATGGAGCAGATCACCAGACCTTTACTCCTTGAACTACCAATGGAGCAGGTCACCCATCCAATAGAAGAGGAACTACAACCTCAGAACTTTACTCCTTCCAATGGAGCAGATCACCAGACCTTATCTCCTTGAACTACCAATGGAGCAGGTCACTCATCCAATAGAAGAGAAACTACAACCTAAGATCTTTACTCCTTCTATTGGAGTAGATTACCAGACCTTTACTCCTTGAACTACCAATGGAGTAGGTCACCCATCTAATAGAAGAGGAACTACAACCTCATATCTTTACTCCTTCCAATGGAGCAGATCACCAGACCTTATCTCTTTAAACTACCAATAAAGCATGTCACTCATCCAATAGAAGAGAAACTATAACCTCAGATCTTTACTCCTTCCATTGGAGCAGATCACCAGACCTTTACTCCTTGAACTACCAATGGAGCAGGTCACCCATCTAATGGAAGAGGAACTACAACCTCAGATCTTTACTCCTTCTATTGGAGCAGATCACCAGATATTTACTCTTTGAACTACCGATGGAGCAGGTCACCCATCCAATAGAAGATGAACTACAACCTCAGATCTTTACTCCTTCCAATGGAGCAGATCACCCGACCCTAACTCCTTGAACTTCCAATGGAGCGGATCACCCATTCAACAGAAGATGAAGCTAAAAAACAAAGAAAAACACAAAAAAAGAAAAAAAAAGAGAAAAAAAGAATAAAGTGGCGAGCAAGGAAGGCACTTGTTTTCGACAGAGCATTATTGTACTTTGGTAAGTCTCAACCTAGGAAGCAGAAGAGCATATTGATTGAAGAACTCAACATCCTCGAAGAGCGATGATCGAAGACCTATCGAAGACTGAAGATAGAAGACCGAAGACTGGCGCCGAAGAAAAGAAGCAGTAAACTAAACTCATTTTGTTTCCCCAACCCCCATTTTAAAGATTTTGCTTCCTCAAAAGTGACAAGGTGGATCAAGTCAAGAAAGAAGACATGCGTCGAAGAGAAAGAAGATCTATCTAAGAAAAAAGACATACATCAAGAAGCTCAACCAGACCGGACAAAAATAGTGATCTTTTGGTCTTTGCTTTATTGCCGTTTCACAACAATAAACAAAGAGGGGCAGCTGTAATCACTCATTTTTGTCCGGGTTATGTAATATTATAGTATTTTATTAGGTAAAATAAAAGGGTGTAAAAAGGAAAAAAGTTGTAAAAAATGTAAAAAATATAATAATACAAAATTGTAATATATATATATATATGTATGGCTCACAAAGAGTAACATCACCCATCTTCCCCCCACTTTCCCTATAAAAAGGGGAAGGGGGCTGCCAATTGAAGGAAAGAGTCGGCCATAAAGGGGCTGGGGGAAATTATGGGGGCAGTGCCCCTAGTACCCCGGCCCCGGTTCGAGAGCAGTGCTCTCCCCGGGGAATTTTTATTCTTCGGGTGGTTCGATCTAGTTAATTTTTGGAGGGATCATGGTAGATCGCGTTAGGGGATTGTTTGAGTTCGAGCTTTTATGGGGTAAAAGTTTGAATCTTATCTTTGTATTTTATTTTAATTTAATAATATATCGCTTGTTTATTCGTATATATTTTAAATTTTTAGCGTGTTTAGTTTATATTAGATTTAATATATGATTTAATTTCTGTTTTTTATGCATGATTTTTTTGGTATGTAATATTTTTTGATATTATATATTGTATTCTAGATTATATATTTATCATGTAATATAGTTTTGTATTAATTATATTATTATATATGTATTATATAAATACATATATATTATGTTCATATTATATTAAAAATGTTTTACCATAAGTACTTTTTTTAAGTATGTAAATACGTATATATGTTACCTCATATTTTGCATCATGATAGTAATTAAATGTGTTAGGAATTAAGGTAATATTCTTTTATTTAGGGGGTTTGAAAACTAGTGTCCCGGGCGTAAAGGGATGCGACCTCCTCGATACCCCTAAATGAAATAATATCTTTACCATTTTAGGATATAATATTTAAGGGGATTTTATGTTATTTAGAATAGTCGAAAAATCATTTCCCGAGCGTAAAGGGATGTGGACTTTTCGGTTATTCTAAATAACGGAATGTCTCTTTAAATATTTAGAACATTTCCATGCATTTAAGAACCGCATTTTAAATTTTATTCGAATTCGAAATTTCCAACGCTAAGACTTTAAATATTCGACTAGGTACCAATTTTGGGCGGTGTGGGGGTGCTCATCCTTCCCCATCCGTAACCGACTCCCGAACTCAAATATTTTTATCTCTGGTTTTATCGGTGTCCGGTCTACCATTTTTAAATGATCTGTGGCGACTCCACATTTTTTCCAAATCAGGCGGGATTTTTTAAACAGAATTAAATAAATCAAAAATAAATTTCAAAATCGAAATTAAGAGAGCGCTAGACGGATTTGGGTGATTACAACTTGGATCAACCATTGTCGTTGATTTTGATATTTCACACTTCAAAACTTTTAGTTTCTAGGACTAACCAAAAATATAACTTAAAACTCTTTGCTTAAAGCTAAAATCTTTGTCTCTTCTTCGTTATCATTTTAAATTAATAAAAAACATCAATATTAATTAAAAAATGTTAATCTTTACCATTTCTATCTCTTAAAAAATGCTTATAAAAGAGAAAGGTCTAGCTTCATAAACACCTTAACTTTGCAGACAGCATTTCTCATAGTGAAAAAGTTTGATAGACAGTCCGTGTAAATTAAAGTTTACACGTGCTTTCTAAATTTAGGGGTTAAGAGTTTAGTTTAGAGTTTAAAGTTTAGGAGTTTAGGTTGTAGGGTTTAGAATTTAATGTTAAGGGTTAAAGTTTAGGGTTTAAGGTTAAGGGTTTAGAATTTAGGGTTTAGGGTTTTAGATTTTAGATTTAATAGAAGATTTGTGTAAAAATATTTTACACGGGCTGTATATCAAAATAAAACCCTTTCTCATGCACAAGGAAAAAAAAAACATGGAAGCTGACCTTGTAATAATTAGAGATTTGCTTTGTTTTCTTGTTGTTGGATTATTGGTGATATGGGGATGGAGGGTTTTGAACTGGGCATGGCTGACCCCGAAGAGGCTCGAACGGTGCTTGAGACAACAGGGTCTCAGAGGAACCCCTTACAGGTCCCCGTCTGGGGACATCAAACAGATGTTCGCTATGATCAGACAAACCAGCGCCAAACCTATGCCACTAAGTGATGATATTGAGCCTTATGTCACTCCTTTTTTTCATCAACTTGTCAAGAAATGCGGTACGTTTTACATTCATCTGCAATTTCATGGTATCAGAAACTTCTTTATTTATTGAAAGTATGGATTTGTTGTGAGGAAATGCAGGAAAGGATTCGTTTATGTGGATTGGTCCAAGCCCGAGGGTGAAAATTGTGGAACCTGAAAGAATAAGGGAAATATTTACCAAATTCACTGACTTCCAGAAGGTGCATAACAATCCACTTCTTGACCTGCTTATCAATGGCCTTTCAAGCCTCGAGGGAGACCACTGGAGCAAGCATAGAAAAATTATAAACCCTGCCTTTCATCAAGATAAGCTGAGGGTATGTTGTATTTGCACTTTTCATTTCTTTTATTTCTACTAATAGAGTGGAATGTATAGTTGTAGAACAGTACATGTCTTTTTTCCTGATTCGAAAACAATTGCAGAACATGTCGCCAGCATTTCATCAAAGTTGTAATGAGATGATAAGCAAATGGGAGAATATGGTGTCTGCAGAAGGTTACAGTGAGATTGATGTGTGGCCTTATCTCGTCAATATGACAAGGGACGTGATTTCCCGAGCTGCATTCGGAAGCAGCTTCGAAGAAGGCAGACGAATTTTCGAACTATTGGACGACCAAATCAATCTCACTATCAAAATCATACAGTCTGTTTACATCCCGGGATGGAGGTAAAAATTTTCGAGTTTTAAGGCAAGGGTTACAGATACTGGAATTCGAATATTGACTAAGTTTTGTGTTCCTTTGCAAAGGTTTGTACCGACTAAGACAAATAGGGAGTTGAAAATGAAATACAATGATATAAAAGACTCGCTCGGGGAAATGATAAAGAGAAGAGAGAAGGCAATTAAAGAAGGTGAAGAGAGTAATGAAGACTTGCTAGACATACTTGTGGAATCCAACATCAGAGAAATCGAAGCAAATGCAGATAGGAAGAACATGGGGATGAGCATCGATGATGTGATCGAGGAATGCAAACTGTTTTACTTCGCCGGCCAAGAGACCACCTCGGTTTTACTGGTTTGGACTATGATTTTGTTGGCAAGGTATCCCGATTGGCAGACTAAAGCAAGGGACGAGGTTTTGCAAATTTTTGGTGACAACAAACCAGATGCTGATGGCCTTAATCGTCTCAAAGTTGTAAGTCCCTAGCTTGTCCTATATTCTTCATTGTTATTGCTTCATGTATGTATATAAAGTTGATTACACTATAGGTCCCTAAACCATGGTGCAGGTAACTATGATACTGTACGAGGTTCTAAGGCTATACCCGGCTGTGGTTGAGCTAGTACGCTCCGTTCCAAAAGACCTAAAACTGGGAAAACTGTCGTTACCAGCCGGAACCGAAGTTTCAGTTCCGATACTGCAGATCCATCATGATAAAGAGCTTTGGGGCGACGACGCACATGAATTCAAGCGGGAGAGGTTTGCCAAAGGGGTTTCGAAAGCAACGAAGAGTCAAGTGCCGTTTCTCCCTTTCGGATGGGGTCCTAGGATCTGCATTGGGCAAAACTTTGCTATGATGGAAGCGAAAATGGCGGTGACAATGATTCTTAAACGTTTCTGGTTCGAGCTTTCCCCTTCTTATGCTCACTCCCCTTACATCTTTGTAACTCTTCGTCCACAGCATGGTGCACAGATAATTTTACATCAACTTGGGTCTGATTGAATCAGTCTGTGAACAAATCTTACTAGTCAAGTAATAATTTTCCCAACACATTTTAAGTGCCAAGGATATCAGTTGTAAAATTTTACATCATTGAAAACTAGTGATTTCAATGATTTAGTATTTTGAACTTTTTGTTTATTTAAAATTAAATCGGTTGTATGCGGAAAGTTAACTAAAGTGAGATCAATATAAAGTAGGACTTGTGCAAGAGACAAGATTTAATGTTGTTCGGCATTGCTTATTTCATAGATGAAAGAAACAAATAATTCACTAACAACGTAGTGAACACGAAAATTACAAATACATGATATTAGATGTATCACATAACCCGGCATATATCCTAGAACTGGATGTATCCAAAAACACTCCCAAATTACATCTCTACAATACCCATCACCCATCTAGTTTGACATTAATTTTAGAAAATGCGGTAGAAAAGTATTGTAAGAAGTGCTTTCGAAAAGTGTTTTATGTATTATTTAATTTAAAATATACAATACTTAGTTTGACATTACTTTTGAAAGTGCGGTGGAAAAGTACTTTTGAGAAGTACTTTCGAAAAATGCTTTGGTTTAAAATGAGAGTATTTGGTATTGATGTCAAAAAGTACTTTTAAGTGGATGAAAAGTCTATTTTGGACATTGTTTTTAAAATTTTAAAGTAATTGGTGATATAAACGAGGATAAATGAGTAATTATACTTAAAAGTGTTTTTGGAAAAGCTAAAAGGGTCCGTTTGGTTTTAGGAAATATTTTCTATTTTTGTTTTCTATTTTTATTTTCAGAAAATAATTTTTATTTCCATTTTTCTAAAAATTAGAAAACTTGTTTGGTTAATAAGAATGAAAACTTGTTTTCAAAATGAAAATAGTGAAAATATGTTTAGTATCTAACTTTTAAAAATAAAAATGAAAAAAATGATTATTAAATAATTAAAATAAAATATAGTTAGAAAAATATTAGTACAACAAAAAATAAATAAAATATAAGTAAATAACCCAAAATTTCAAAAAATAGCATTAAAAGGATTCGAACTTGGGTTAAAATGAAGTTAAAATTAAAAAATCCTTGTTTTTGTATTTTCTACTTTTCTAAAACATTCTCAATAAAAACAATGAAAACATCTCTCTTGTGTTTTCAAATTTTCACTTATTTTTCTTTTCATTTTCTAAAAATTATTTTTTAATTTTTTCAACCAAACACGATTTCTTTATCATTCTCTATTTTTCAAAAAAAATAAAAATAAAAATGTGCTCCCTTCTTTAAAACCAAACAATTGAAAAAATACTTTTAGCCTAAAAAACTAATTGCTCTATATTGCTTTTTAACACCAAAAGTACATTTAAAAGCAATGGAGAACGGAGTCTCACCAAAATTTCTTGTCTAATATATATTAGGTATTAAATAAAACTAATTATCAATTGTTCTTTCACCTTTAGAATTTATTTTTTTTTATGAAAAATGCAGTAAACGTAAAGTAAATGAGGATTTATAATTCCTAAGTTTATTAAAGTACAACTTGGTTACCTCAAAGATGCTTTTTTGTTGTAAATCTTTTGGGCATTTAGACGAGTTTTGTCTAGAGAAACATGCTCCTAAACGTGTCTGGGTTCCTAAAGCAACTCCATCAGTAGTTGCTTCTGAGACTTCTTCTAGAGTTGAAGTTGGCAGTGGGGTAATGGCTCCTGATGAAGGATCTCTTGTTGGCTCTGTAGCGCCTGTGGCTTCCTTGGGGATAGAGTTGAAGGAAGAAGCAAAGCTGTTCTGGTTGACTCGGAAAATAGATTTCATATGTTGAATACCACTGAATTGGATTGTATAGTATGGATTCTATGGAAAGGATCTGTTCAATTTTCAGTAGTCTCTGGTTTTGATCATAGATTAACTGGTTTGGTGAAGTATGCAGTTCATGAATTTTATATTACAGCAGTGTATGCTTGTAATCTTGGGGTTGACAGGACAAGATTATTGGACCACTTGATTGATCTGCATCAAATCATTAAGGATGACCCTTGGCTGGTTTTGGGAACTTGCTGTGTATCCTTGCTGTTGGGAATTTTGAGGAATTTTATTGTTGTTAACCATTTTCTGCTTGGTGAGCAAGTATTTTGGAGCCAAAGAGAGAGGTCCTTCATCTGCAAGGTGTGGCACATGATTGGTTAGAAGTGTATTTTGACTGGAAGTAGAGGTGAGGGAACCATTAGTGACGTGAAGACATGCAAGGAGGGACCAGGACCATGCGTGGAGGCTACATAAGGGGTGTTGTAAACGGTTATATTTGAATGTAAAATGGGTATCCACAAATCTTTACCATATCTTATCTCTTAAAACATGCTTATAAAAGAGAAAGAGGTGTCAGCTTCATAAATACCTTAAATTTGCAGACAGCAGACCTTTCTCTTACTCAAAGGAATAGAAAGACATGGAAGCTCACCTTGCAATAATTAGAGATTTCCTTTGTTTTCTTGTTGCTGGGTTGTTATTGATGATATGGGGATGGAGAGTTTTGAACTGGGCATGGCTGAACCCGAAGAGGCTCGAACGCTGCTTGAGACAACAGGGTCTTAGAGGAACCCCTTACAGCCCTCTGTCTGGGGACATCAAGCAGATGTTTGCTATGACCAGACAAACCAGCGCCAAACCTATGCCACTAAGTGATGATATTGAGCCTTATGTCACTCCTTTCTTTCACCAATTGGTCAATAAATACGGTACGTTTTACGTTCATCTGCAATTTCATGGTATCATATGTTTTTTTTTTTTTTTTGAAGTCTGGACTTATGGTGGGGAAATGCAGGAAAGGATTCGTTTATGTGGATTGGTCCATGCCCGAGGGTCATAATTGTGGAACCTGAAAGAATAAGGGAAATATTTACCAAATTCTCCGACTTCCAGAAGGTGCATAGCAATCCGCTGTTTTACCTGCTTACCAATGGCCTTTCAAGGCTCGAGGGAGACCACTGGAGCAAGCATAGAAAAATTATAAACCCTGCCTTTCATCAAGATAAGCTGAAGGTATATTGTATTTGAACTTTTCAATTCTTCTATTTCTACTAATAGAGTGGAATGTATGGCTGTAGAAGTCTTTTTCCTGATTTGAAAATAATTGCAGAACATGTCGCTAGCATTTTATCAAAGTTGTAATGAGATGATAAGCAAATGGGAGAATATGGTATCTAAAGAAGGTTGCAGTGAGATAGATGTGTGGCCTTATCTCGTCATTATGACAAGGGACGTGATTTCCCGAGCTGCATTCGGAAGCAGCTTCGAACAAGGCAGGCGAATTTTCAAACTATTGGATGACCAAATCAGTCTCACAAACAAAGTCCTACAGTCTGTTTACATCCCAGGATGGAGGTAAAACTTTTCGAGTTTTAAGGCAAGCGTTACATATGCTGGAATTCGAATATCGGACTAAGTTTTGTGTTTGTTTGCAAAGGTTTGTGCCAACTAAGACAAACAGGGAGTTGAAGATGAAATACAATGACATAAAAGAGTTGCTTAGGGAAATGATAAAGGGAAGAGAAAAGGCAATTAAAGAAGGTGAAGAGAGTAATGAAAACTTGTTAGATATACTTGTGGAATCCAACATCAGAGAAATCGAAGCAAATGCTGATAGGAAGAACATGGGGATGTGCATCGAAGATGTGATCGAGGAATGCAAACTGTTTTACATCGCTGGCCAAGAGACCACCTCGGTTTTACTGGTTTGGACAATGATTTTCTTGGCAAGGTATCCCGATTGGCAGAGTAAAGCAAGGGACGAGGTTTTGCATGTTTTTGGTGACAACAAACCAGATGCGGATGGCCTTAATCGTCTCAAAGTTGTAAGTCCCTTGTCCTAAATTCTCTCATTGTTATTGCTTCATGTATATGAACAGGGTTAAATTGCACTTAACGTCCCTGCGGCCGCAGCTAACAATGATCTTGTACGAGGTTCAAAGGCTATACCCAGCTGTGGTTGAGCTAATACGCTCTGTTCCAAAAGACTTAAAACTGGGAAAACTGTTGTTACCAGCGGGAACAGAAGTTTCGATTCCGATACTGCAGATCCACCATGACAAAGAGCTTTGGGGCGACGACGCACATGAATTCAAACCGGATAGGTTTGCCGAAGGGGTTTCGAAAGCAACGAAGAGTCAAATGACTTTTATTCCATTCGGATGGGGTCCTAGGATCTGCATTGGGCAAAACTTTGCTATGATGGAAGCAAGAATGGTGATGGCAATGATTCTGAAACGTTTCTGGTTCGAGCTATCCCCTTCGTATGCTCACTCCCCTTACATCTTTTTAACTGTTCGTCCACAGCATGGTGCACAAATAATTTTACATCAACTTGGGTCTGATTGAATTTGTTCTGTGAGCAAATATCTGTAGTCAACTAGTAATACTGTGTTTTCTCAACACATTTCAAGTGCCAAGGATAACACTTGTAATTTTTTCTTGACATAAACTGCCCTTCATTCATCATTAAAAACAATTACAGTAATCTCCTCCATTCTTGAGGGAGAACAGTAACCCAATTTACAGGACATAAGTTTGAGTGTACTGCGCTAGCAACCCAATCAACAGCTTTGTTACAGATGCGTTTAATAAATAGCAGAGAAAAGAGAAGAGAAACCAAGAGTATATCATTCAATTGCAGCCGATTCCCAAGTCGAGAGGGACTTAAAGTTCAATCTTGCAATAAGTCATTCATTATCGGATTCAACGAAAACATTAGTGAATCCTCCATTCAAGGCAGTCATGGTACCAAGTCGTACCACGTTTGCTTCAGCCATAGCCGCAGAAGAATCCCGTAATTTCCTTATCGCACCTCCGATAACCTTTTCCCTATCGTCTCAACATATTATTCTTTTTTTATTTTGGTCACCGAACTATTATTTTTGGTAAAACCTCACTAAAATTACGTTCTCTTATTTTGGTTACTAATATTACATTTTCCCCTATTTAATTCACCAACCTATTGTTTCTTTTCTGTTTATCCACTAAACTATTGTTTTCCCGTTAGTTTTTTAAAGACGGGTGACCAAAATTGAAAAAAATATAATGTTAATGAAGATTTTACAAAAAATAATAGTTCGGTGATCAAAAATGAATATTTTTAACAGAAGTGGTTGTAATAAAATCAAATTAAAAGTTACAGTAATGAAAATTTTTAGATTCCAGTGATCAAAGTAAATGTGTTCTAAAAATTCAATGACTACTTGTATAGTTTACCCTAAAAATATTAAATATTTTTATTTAAATAAAAAATTAATCCTTAATTATCATCATCATCATCATCATCATCATCATCATCATTATTATTATTGCTTTGAGTTCCTAAACTATTTTTGGTCAAAACAAATATTTAAACTAATATTCTATAACTATTTTAAGTATATTTATTGGTTCCATTAAAAATATTGGTTAAATACATTGAAGTCAAATAATTTAACTAAAATTTTGATTTAAATTTTTAAAAATAATTATAATTTAATTTAAATAAAATGAAATAAAATAAAATTTAAAACTAGTAAAATATTTTTTAGTTCTCAAATAAGCATGTTTACCTCTAAAAATATTTTTTTCTAATAGTGTAACCCTTTTTATTTAGAAAGCTCTTCTTCTTGTTTATACAATTTTAAAACTTGAATTCCTCTTCGATTTTTTTGTTTCTCATGAATTGTAATAGATTTGAGTTTTTAAAACCTAAAACGACTTTAATTTCGTAATCTTTTTTGAAAAACCCTAGGACTCCAAATGGTTTTGAGATATAAAATTCATATTTGCTTACACAATAATTGCCACAATCGATACTTAATTTCACTCGAGTAAATCTTCTATTCTCTAAAACACAATTACTCCAGTGTAAAATAGTTATAATCTCTCAAACATATTTACATGGTTATCAATTCTTCCCGAAAAAACTAAATTGTTTCTCGATTTCCCTATGAACCAAAATAAAAGAGGTCTGTAAACAAGTTATTGAACTTAGGTTTCATTCTCATTTTTTTAATAGTCTAAAGATGATTATAAAGTAGTATCTGTTCATAGATATTCTTAACCTTCTGATAATGTGCATGTGATAACGGAGTCGCCATCGGTCCCTTTTATTATATTAGGCAGACCGGAAACCTAAAAGCAAACTAAAGATTATGAAATCTCAAGGATTCGGGAGCACTGTTACGTATGGGGAAGGATTAGTATCCCCCACAACGCCCGCAGAACGACGCTTACTTGATCACTAATATTTTCCTTATAACCCGGATGAATGTAGGCAAAGAAAACCCGAATCAATTTAGACACAAGGGGATTAAAGCATTAATTCCATAATATCCAAAAATATAGTCTTGCATAGGAGTTTCGACTATTTCCACAACTACTAGGGGAAGACCGAATTAACCCTAATTGAAAAAATATTTTATTTTTCATGATGCAAGAAAATATTTTGGAATGATGTTTTATTTGTCCCTTTATATTGATTTTTAAACCTAAAATTTCAATTAATGGGTGTTTAAAGAAATTAATCTAAAAAGGCTCTATTTGTCATTTTTTATTAAAATTACATTAAATTAGCTAAAAAATTACCGAGTTAGTTAAGAGGAAGTAAATTATTTTAAGAAACTTAATCCTATGATATTAATTACTATATATATTATTATGACCATGCAATTGAGTTTAAGTTATCTTAACATATTTACACACATTTAAAGAATAATCCTAAAAGTATTTACTTAAAATTATCGTTTATAAATTTTATTTAAAGAAAGTCACATTATATCTTTTAGGATCTATTTAGTTTAAAGTGTTAATATATCAAAAACATGTAAGATAAATAAATCACACCACTCAATTGATATGAATAAAGCAAACATGAGGGTCAAATTACATAGAATAAGAATTAAAGAATAAAATCAAAAATAAAAAGGGACTAGAGTGTAGAAATTGCAAACTGTGGAATCAAAATGCAAGCTTGTCGACGTGGGGTACGAGCTGAATCGCGATCTACCGTCATCACCTCTGCTACTGCCACTGCTGGACGCCAGCCACTGCTGTACGTCGACTACTGCACATCGACAATGTGATGCTCTTGCTCTGATGGTGGTACCAGCTCTACCCTTTGGCAATGAAAGATCCTCTACAAGCTTCAATTAGTGAGAACCTGTACTCCTTTTCTTCTTTATTCGAAACCAAATGACCAAAGAAAAAAAATAAAAAAGCAAGAATATGGAAATAGTATTTGGGTACTTAAGATAACAGGGTTTGACAGGAACACCTTACAGGTCTATGTCTGTAGACATAAACAAGGATTTTACGACGGAGTGTCATAAAGAAGTCAAAATCTAAATTCAAGTGTTAAAATTGAATTAATTAAAAGTTTGATGATAAAGACAAGACAGCATCAATAATTTAGTGATATACAATGTAATTTACCCATAAAAAACCATACATTTTTAGCTATTTATTATCCTAGAAAAATATATGGCCACCACGGCTTGTGCATTTAACACCACACTTTTTATTAAAACACAGAGAGAAAGGGCGTGAGTAAATCAGAGCTGAGCTTTTAACTTACAAATAAAAACCTTAAATTTGCAGACACCATTTCTCATACTCAAAACAAAACAAAACAAAAAACATGGAAGCTCCCACTGTAATAATTAGAGATTCGGTTTGTTTTCTTGTTGCTGGGTTATTGATGATATGGGGATGGAGAGTTTTGAACTGGGCATGGCTGACCCCAAAGAGGCTCGAACGCTGCTTGAGACTACAGGGTCTAACAGGCAACCCTTACAGGTCTGTGTCTGGGGACATCAAACAGATGTTTTCTATGACCAGACAAACCAGAGCCAAACCTATGCCTCTTAGTGATGATATTGAGCCTTATGTCACTCCTTTGTTTCACCAATTGGTCAATAAATACGGTACGTTTTACATTCATCTGCAATTTCATGGTATCAGAAACTTTTTTTATTTGTTAAAAGTATGGATTTGTTGTGAGGAAATGCACAGGAAAAGATTCGTTTATGTGGATTGGTCCAAGGCCAAGGGTGACAATTATGGACCCTGAAAAAATAAGGGAAATATTTACCAAAGTTACTGACTTCCAGAAGGTGCATAACAACCCACTGTTTAGTCTGCTTGTAAGTGGCCTTGTAAACCTCGAGGGAGACCACTGGAGTAAGCATAGAAAAATTATAAACCCTGCCTTTCATCAAGACAAGTTGAAGGTATGTTCTTGTTGGGAGTCCTGTATCTAGATAGCACCTTGATAGTTGTAGAAGATTATTTTTTTCTGATTTGGAAATGATTGCAGAACATGTTGCCAGCGTTTTATCAAAGTTGTAGTGAGATGATAAGCAAATGGGAGAAGATGGTGTCTACAGAAGTTTGCTGTGAGATTGATGTGTGGCCTTATCTTGTGACTATGACAAGAGATGTGATTTCCCGAGCTGCATTCGGAAGCAGCTTTGAAGAAGGCAGGCGAATTTTCGAACTGTTGGATGACCAAATCAATCTCCTGATCAAAGCCGTACAATCTGTTTACATTCCAGGATGGAGGTAATAAAATTTTGAGTTTTAAGGAGAGGGTTACAAATGTTGGAATTCGAATCTCGTGCCAAATTTGCGTTTGTTTCTGTAGGTTTGTACCGACTAAGACAAATAGGGAGTTGAAGATGAAATGCAATGACATAAAAGAGTCACTTAGGGAAATGATAAAGAGAAGAGAGAAGGCAATTAAAGAAGGTGAAGAGAGTAATGAAGACTTATTAGATATACTTGTGGAATCCAACATCAGAGAAATCGAAGCAAATGCAGATAGGAAGAACATGGGGATGAGCATCGATGATGTGATCGAGGAATGCAAACTGTTTTACTTCGCCGGTCAAGAGACCACCTCGGTTTTACTTGTTTGGACTATGATTTTGTTAGCAAGGTATCCCGATTGGCAGACTAAAGCAAGGGACGAGGTTTCACATGTTTTTTTTGGTGACAACAAACCAGATGCGGATGGCCTTAATCGTCTCAAAGTTGCAAGTCCCTTGTCCTAAAGACTCTCATTGTTATTGCTTCATGTATATAAACAGAGTTACTTACACTAAATGTCCCTGCAGGTAACAATGATCTTGCACGAGGTTCTAAGGCTGTACCCAGCAGTGGTTGTGCTATCACGCTCCATTCCAAAAGACCTAAAACTGGGAAAACTGTTGTTACCAGCTGGAACCGAAGTTTCGATTCCGATACTGCAGATCCACCGTGACAAAGAGCATTGGGGTGACGACGCACCTGAATTCAAACCCGAGAGGTTTGCTGAAGGTGTTTCGAAAGCAACGAAGAGTCAAGTGACGTTTCTCCCATTTGGATGGGGTCCTAGGATCTGCATTGGGCAAAACTTTGCTATGATGGAAGCGAAAATGGCGTTGGCAATGATTCTGAAACGCTTCTGGTTCGACCTTTCCCCTTCTTATGCTCACTCCCCTTGCAGCTTTGTAACTCTTCGTCCACAACATGGTGCACAAATAATTTTACACAAGTTTGTGTCTGATTGAATTAGTTGGTCCGCATCTTGGTAAATATCCTACCTTTCATGTTTCTATATTTTCTGTCCTTTATAAAAGGGACTATTTTGCGCTTTGGTTGGTGTCGCATGTATCAGATTAAATATTTATCCATACTATATTTACCTTATTATGAGAGTGATTTTAGTAGCAATGGGTAATTGTTGATTGTTTATCTTTTTGGCATAATTACTCATAAGGGTCTGAAGTATTCGATCATTGAGTGATTCATGTAGTGGGATTTATTATGGGTTCTTTATGTTTTAGATTTTTTGTACAAATTAATACCTAATGTAGTATTTTTCAGCTGATAAGAGCTGAGTCTCAACATTTACTGCAAATCTGCGCTGCATCTTTTCTGATTAAAAGAAAAATAAATAAACAAATAAAGTGCTCATTGGGAAAACAAACCAATGTGCCCATACTAGTTTAAATTTTTTGGATCATGTTAATACTAGTTATTAAGTGAGTCTAGAGCACAGCAGGTTTAGACTACGGCTTAAAAAAAGATAAGTTTTGAAATTTTCTGAAAATTTAAACTGTTAGAATTTTAGATAACATTTTAAGTAGTTTTTTTTGTAATTTTTGACATTTTAATACTTACAAAAATAAATTTTTGATATTTATTTTTTTATATTTTAAATTATTAGAGAAAGTATTAAAATTTATTTTATAAATATTAAAATTTATCAAAAATTATAAAAAAAATTACTCAAAATATTGGCAAAAAAACTAATATTAGGAGTTTTAAATAAATTTCGAAACTTATATTTTTTAATTGCACTTTTATTATACGTTAGACTCCCTTAATTGTTGTCTAGGTAACTTTTCATCTTCGAAACCCATGGCGAAACTCACCCCACCGAACCTTGGGGCTCTGTTATTGTTGTCTAAATAACCTCACTCCATAATTTTCTTTTGACTTAACCATTAAATAAGTTCTTAAATTATATTTTCTATTAATTTCTTATATTTTATTTTATAATCATTTTAAAATTACTTTATCAATTATCGTTAAAAATGTTATTATCGAATTAAAATGACACGAGTAATTTATTTCTTAATTTTCTTTATATTTTAAAAAATCATAAAATATTCAATTTTTTAAAAAAATCCTAAAAAAATTGCAAAATTTCAAAACGACATCAAGTCTCTAACCCTAAATTTCCAAACATTTTCCTTTCGTTCGTCGATTTAATCACCACCGACTATTTTTACATTCATTAGACCCCACAACAATGGGGTTGGCAATGGTAGTAGCGGCAATGACAATGGGATTTGAAATTATGGGTGTTAGAAATTTAGAGATTTTGGGAACTTAAGAATTTAGAGGGACGACAAGGGGTGGCAGTCCGATGACGAAGGGGTGAGTAATGATTGACAGTAGTCGAGCATTTGGGATTGAAGATTTAGGAATTTAGGAATTTTTGGTAAATTAGAGATTTGGAGATTTTTTTTGTAAAATATTGAATTTTGGGTTTTTCATAAAAATTAATGATTTTTAAGCAAAAATAAATAGTAAATAATAAATTTTTAACTGATATTGACGAAGAATATTTTTGAATAATTTTTATATAAAAGGAGGAGACATGAGAAATTTGTTCTTACTGAGTCTTGAACTCACAACCTAAAGAAAGAGAAAAGTGTTAATTAAAAGTTTTAATCACATGTTCTAAAGATTATTGATCGTTGACTAATAATATTTGAAACAATCACAGAATAAAACTTTAACTACTTCATCCAAAAAATGTTTTAGATACATAATTTAAAAAATATACTCCATAATTTAAACATTTATTTGATTATTAACATTTTTCTTTTTCATTTTAGTCCTATTTTGTAAATACAAACGAAAGGCCACACTCAGCAACCAGTTCCTCTCCATGCCCATACCTATTAAATGGGGAATTAAATATATAAGACTCGAGAAGCCACATGCTAAGTTTCCATGTCCATTTCCTTTGACCTAAGGCTCCCTTTTTTGAAGATAATGTAAAGTTTAACCAATGACAAGAACACTAAGGCACGTATAAACATTTTTTAACTTCAAAAATAATTAAAACAAATTATCTTCACAACTCTAAGCTATTAATTTTTAGGATAAAGTACTAAAATGGTCACTAAATTATTTCCGAAAATAAGATGGTAATCAAACTTTCAGAAGTTAAAGAATGTCGATTAAACTTTATGTTTTGTTACAAAATAGTAACTGTATCGTTAACCTTCGTTAAAGAGGTGACGTGCCTGTTAAACATTTTTGTATGATAGCATATTTAGTCCTTTATAATTACACATTCAAACAATTTAGTCATAATTCGAAGAAATTCAATAAATTTAACCCTTAATTTTTACACATTGTTATAATTTAGTTCCAATTTTAAAAAATTAACCCTTGATATTTCAAAATTACTTCAATTTAGTCACTCTTCATCCCTTCATCCCTTCATCTTTCCATTATCTTGTTGAGTGAGGGTCCCACTAGTGGGTAACCTCTCACGTATGCACCCCAAATTTAAAGGGGTGGTTGTTTGTGTGCCATATTTGGTGTTTATTTTTGACTTTGGTAGGCCTTTAATTATGATTTGTATTATATAATTATTGGTGTGAGCAGCTTTGGATTGAAGGAGAGATTGCAGAAGCTTGTTCGAGAGAAAACAGATGAGAGAAAAACCATATTTTCAGCTTTGCACAACTGTGATCAACTCTTCGATCGGAGGTCCATCCGTGGTTCGATTGAGCTGATTTTTGGACAGCAGCTAGGCGACTTGGTGATCTTGACTTTGTACGGTCGGATTTTTCATCTGAGACCTGTAGCGTCAGAAATCTCCATTTTACAGCAGCTGCGTTTTTTGGTGATGTTCTCTCATTTTACTCTCTTTTGCTAAAGACTACTTGTTATTAGCCTTGTTGGAGTTGAATGCTTGTTGTAGGTTGGATATTGTAGTCTTGTAGTTAAAATTTTGATTATAGTGGAGCTTTTGATCGGACTCTAAAGTCTCGTGGTTTTTACCCTTGATTTATAGGGGTTTTATCGTTGTCTCGATTTACTTGTGTTGTGGTTGCATTGATGATTTGTGGTTGATTAGTGCTGCTAGAGAACATATGTGTGATATTGTGCTTGTCATAGTTATTGACTTGAATTTTTGGGAGAGAAAGAACATTGGTTGTGCTTCCGCTTAATTTCGGTTGTTCGGTTTCTTCTAAACAAACTGGTGTCAGAGCTTGGTTATTTTGTCAGATAATTATGGAGATTAATACGAGCAACATGATTATGTTGAATGGCACGAATTATCAACTTTGGCAGAATAAAATGAAAGACTTGTTGTTTGTAAAGGCTTTGCATCTTTCGGTCTTTGCTACTCAAAAACCCGATTCGAAAAGTGATTAAGAATGAGAATTTGAGCATCAACAGGTGTGTGGCTATATTCGACAATTTGTTGAAGAAAATGTTTACAACCACATTGATCAGGAGACACATGCTCGCACATTGTGGAAGAAGCTTGAAAGCTTGTATGCTTCGAGGTTGGGCAATAACAAATTGTTTTTGCTAAAGAAAATGATGGCGTTGAAATACAGAGAAGGAACGTCTACAGCTGACCATGTTAGTGAGTTTCAAAGTGTGATGAATCAGTTGCTTGGTATGAGTGTCAAATTTAATGATGAGATTTTAGCGCTTTGGCTGCTTGCTACTCTACCGGACTCTTGGGAGACTTCTCGGGTCTCACTCATTAATTCTGCTCCACAGGGTATTATTACTTTGGATTTGGCTAAGAGTGGTGTGTTGAATGAAGATGTTAGAAGAAGATCTCAGGGTTCTACATCACAGTCCGAGGTGTTGGTTACCGAGAACATGGGGAGAAATAGAGAAAAAGATGGCAAGGGTAGAGATAAAAGTCGAACCAAGTCAAGATCGAAATATAAGAATCTTGAGTGTCATCATTGTGGTAAGAAATGACATATCAAGAAATATTGCTACAAGTGGAAGAGAGAGAACAAAGGCGGTGGTGATAAAAGTGATCGGAATAATGATGAAAAATTCGAGCGTGTTGCTACTACTACTCGTGAAGATCTACTGGTCATTTGTTCTGAGAATTTTGTCAACCTAGCATGCGACAAGACTAGTTGGGTGATTGATATTGGTGCTTCAATTCATGTCATATCGATGAGGGATTTCCTCACATATTATACTCCTGGTGATTTTGGAGTGTTAAAGATGGGTAATGACGGTTTGGTTCCAGTTATTGGCATGAGAGATGTTAGCTTAGTGAGAAATAATGGAAAAAAGTTAACTCTCAATGATGTCAAACATGCACTGGATATCCGTTTGAATTTGATTTATGCAGGAAAGCTTGATGATGAGGGATTTTGTAACACCTTCAGTGAGGGGCAATGGGAGGGACTTCAATTTGTACATGCAGGCTTCGACTTCCAGAGACACTGTGAACGTGACAGTAAATGACTCAACTGAGTTGTGGCATAAACGGCTTAGTCACATGAGTGAGAAATGGCTTAACTGTTTAGCCAAGATGAATTAACTTTCTAGTTTAAAGAATGTCACATTGAATAATTATGCTCATTGTCTAGCAGGGAAGCAGAGAAGAGTTTCTTTTAGAAGTCATCATCCTCATAGAAGATCAAGGTTGCTAGAGTTGGTCCATTCAGATGTTTGTGGTCCGATAAAAGTAAGGTCACATGGTGGTGCACTTTATTTTGTGACTTTCATTAATGATTGTTCAAGAAAGCTATAGGTCTACACTTTAAAGTCGAAAGACCAAGTTTTTGAGGCATTTAAACAGTTTCAAGCATCCGTTGAAAGAGAAACATGGAAGAAGTTGAAGTGCATTCGTACTGATAATGGTGGCGAGTACACAGGGCCATTTCATGAGTATTGTCTGCGACAGGGAATCAGACATCAGAGAACACCACCGAAGACTCCATAGTTAAATGGGTTAGCTAAAAGAATGAACCGAACATTGATTGAGAGAGTCAGATATTTGTTGTCAGATGAAAAATTACCAAGATCGTTTTGGGTTGAAGCCTTGAATACAGTGGCACATGTGATTAATCTGTCTCCTAGTGTTCCTTTGTGAGGTGATGTATCGGATAGAGTTTGGTTTGGTAAAGACGTGTCATATGATCACCTACGTGTGTTCGGTTGTAAAGCATTTGTTCATGTTCCAAAGGATGAAAGATCCAAGTTGGATGTCAAGACTCGTCAATGCATCTTTATTGGTTATGGTCTAGATGGTGAGTTTGGTTATAGACTCTACGATCCAGTTCAGAAGAAGCTCGTGAGAAGTCGAGATGTTGTCTTCATTGAGGATCAGACCATTGATGACATTGATAAGACAGAGAAAGAAGATTCACAAGATAGTGGTGACTTGACTGATGTGAATCCAGTTTCCCTAGACCCTTCATCGAATCCTATTCAGGATGATGCACACGGTGATGTTAATGATGACCAGCAGGACATATGTGACTTTGATGCTCCCATAGATGATGTTGTGAATGATCAACAACAAGCACCAATAGCTCCACCAGCAGTTCCACTTCGAAGATTTTCTAGAGAACGACGAGCTTCTGTCAGGTATTCTTCTGATGAATATGTTTTTTTGACTGACGAGAAGAACCTGAATGTTATGAAGAGGCCGTGGAGAGTGAATGCAAAGATCAGTGGGTTGAAGCGATGAAAGATGAACTTCAATCCTTGCATGATAATCATACCTTTGAGTTGGTGAAACTACCTAAGGGTAAGAGAGCTTTGAAGAATCGGTGGGTTTATAGGCTGGAGCAAGAAAAAAAAGTCTCCATCTCTACGATACAAAGCTAGATTGGTCGTCAAGGGTTATACTCAAAAAAAGGGGGTTGATTTTGAAGAAATATTTTCTCCAGTTGTGAAGATGTCCTCTATTAGAACTATATTGAGTTTGGCAGCTTGTTATGACTTAGAGGTTGAACAAATGGACGTGAAAACTGCTTTTCTTCATGGTGATTTGGAAGAAGAGCTTTATATGGAGCAGCTAGAGGGATTTGTTGCACAAGGAAAAGATGACTACGTGTGCAGGTTGAAGAAGAGCTTGTATGGTTTGAAGCAAGCTCCTAGGCAATGGTACAAGAAGTTTGAGTCTGTTATGGGGGAGCAAGGCTACAAGAAGACTACTTCTAATCATTGTGTTCTTGTTAAGAGATTCTCTGGTGACGATTTTATTATTCTTTTGCTCTATGTTGATGATATGCCTATTGTTGGTCATAATGCTTCCAGAATTGACAAGTTGAAGCAAGAGTTGAGTAAGTCCTTTGCGATGAAGGATTTAGGGCCATCAAAGCAAATTCTTGGCATAAGATTAACACGTGATAGAAAGGCCAAGAGATTGTGGTTATCACAAGAGATGTACATTGAGAAAGTACTTCAGAGGTTTAGTATGGACAGAGCTAAAGCGATACTCCCTTTGCTACTCACTTCAGATTGAGTGTCAAGCATAGTCTTTCCACGGAAAAGAAGAATGAAAAGATGCAGAAAGTTCCTTACTCTTCAGTCGTGTGTAGTTTGATGTATGCAATGGTTTGCACGAGACCATACTTGCCTTATGTTGTTGGTACAGTTAGTCGGTTTCTTTCTAATTCAGGCAGAGAGCATTGGAATGAAGTGGAGTGGATCACGAGATATCTTCGTGACAGTTCCAACTTGAAACTTTGTTTTGACAATGATAAACTTGTTCTTGTTGGATATACAGATTCAGACATGGCAGGGGACATTAACTCGAGGAGATCTACTTCAGGTTACTTGATCACTTATGCAGGGGGAGCTGTGGCATGGCAATCGAGATTGCAAAAGTGTGTTGCCTTATCCACCACCGAATCAGAGTTCATTGTAGCGACCGAAGCGTGCAAGGAGATGCTTTGGATGAAGAAATTTGTGCATGAACTTGGTTTTACTCAAGAGAGGTATGTCTTGTATTGTGATAGCCAGAGCGTGATTCATCTTGGTAAGAACTCAACTTTTCATGCTAGATCTAAGCATATTGATGTGAGGTACCATTGTATACGAGATGTTCTTGAAGCTAAATTGTTAGTGCTTGAGAAGATTCATACTGATGATAATGGTGCTGATATGTTGACTAAAGCCTTACCAAGAGGAAAGTTTGAAGCATGCTACTTGATGGCCGGCATGAAGACAATCCCCACATAGTGGAAGGGGAGATTTGTTGAGTAAGGGTCCCACTAGTGGGTAACCTCTCACATTTACACCCCAAATTCAAACGGGTGGTTGTTTGTCTGCCATATTTGGTGTTTATTTTTTACTTTGGTAAGTAGGGGTGTTCAAACGGTCACCGAACCGAACATCCCAAAATCGCTTAATCGGATTTTTTTTCCTATTAACCGTTAACCGAACCGATTTTTTTCAAAAAATTTTTAACCAAACCTAAAAAAGTTTGGTTAATTCGGTCGGTTAACCGAATTAACCGAACATTTTTTAAAACTTTGGGTAAATTACACAAATGGTCACTAAACTATGTCAAAATGATCTTTTTAGCCACTTAACTTTCAAAAGTTATAAAACAACCATTAAACTTATCGAATTATTACAAAATGATCATTGATTCATTGCACGTTATAAATTATTGATAAATATTGAAAATTTTAATGATTATTTTTTAATAATTAATAAATTTAATGATCATTTTGTGCTAATTTTATAAAGTTTAATGACCATTTTATAATTTTTAAAAGTTCAATGACTAAAAATAAATATATAAAAATTTCGGTTAACCGACCGATTTCGAAGCGAATTAACCGATAACCAAAGTTTGAAAAAATCATTAACCGTTAACCGATCGAACCTAAAATTAACCGAAAAAAATTTCAGTTCGGTCGGTTAATTCGGTTAACCGAAGTTTTGAACACCCATATTGGTAGGCCTTTAATTATGATTTGTATTATATAATTATTGGTGTGGGCAGCTTTGGATTGAAGGAGAGATTGCAGAAGCTTGTTAGAGAGAAAACAGAGGAGAGAAAAACCATATTTTCAGCTTTGCACAGCAGTGATCAACTCTTCGATCGGAGGTTCATCTGTGGTTCGATTGAGCTGAGTTTTGGACAGCAGCTAGGCGACTTGGTGATCTTGATTTTGTACGTTCGGATTTTTCATCTGAGACCCGTAGCATCGGAAATCCCCATTTTACAGCAGCTGTGTTTTTTGGTGATGTTCTCTCATTTTACTCTCTTTTGCTAAAGACTACTTGTTATTAGCCTTGTTGGAGTTGAATGCTTGTTGTAGGTTGGATATTGTAGTCTTTTAGTTGAACATTTGATTATAGTGGAGCTTTTGATCGGACTCTAAAGTCCCGTGGTTTTTACCCTTGATTTATAGAGGTTTTCCACGTAAAAATATCGTTGTCTCGATTTACTTGTGTTGTGGTTGCATTGATGATTTGTGGTTGATTAGTGCTGCTAGAGAACATATTTGTGATATTGTGCTTGCCATAATTATTTACTTGAATTTTTGGGAGAGAAAGAACATCGGTTGTACTTCCGCTTAATTTCGGTTGTTCGGTTTCTTCCCAACATATCTCTCTTATGTTTTCATTTTTTTTCCATTTATTTCTCTGGTAAATCAACATGAAATCTGTTTCAACTGTATAAATTCTTTTATACACTAGTTATTCAAGATTGAGAAATTCCTTTTCATCTTATTGTTATTATTATTTTGACATGAACTAATAAATTATGAGAAATTCCTTTTTGTTTTCTGTTCAGGTGATTCTACCCGGTATTAATTGTAACATTAATCAGGATTTGCAGTTTATTCCTTCGTTGTATGTTCATTCATATATGCTTGTCTAAATGTGGAACATGTGAAAATAGATACTTTACTGTTCATTTCAGCATTAGTTGAATTTAGGCAAATTGTTGGAACTGAATAACATTTCTTGCAATCTTGCAGCTCCGCAAATATGAAGAGGTAATTCAGCTGTGTGAGCAGACATTTAATTCAACTGAAGTCACGTCCCAAATACATTAACAAATGATATAAGTTATTTTTTATGTCGATTTATCGGAGAAATAAATAGAGAAAAAAATGAAAAGGTAAGATAGATAATGGAAAGATGAAGAGATGAAGAGAGACTAAATTAAAGTAATTTTAAAATATCAAGGGTTAATTTTTTTTAAAATTAGGAGTAAATTATAACAATATGTAACTTATTAAATTTATTTGAATTATGACTAAATTGATTGAATGTGCAACTATGAAAGACTACATGTGCTACTATACAAAAATGTTTAACTGACACCTCACCTCTTTAATAGAGGTTAACGACACAATTATTATTTTATAACAAAACATAAAGTTTAATTACCATTCTGTAACTTTTAAAACTCTTATTACTACTATTTTGTTTTTTCCGTGATAATTTTGTGACTATTTTGGTACTTTACCCTAATTTTTAATTATAAATTCATCTGTTTAGGGGTGAGTAAAACTCGACTCAAAAAAATTGATTTTTTTTAATTTTGAGTTATTCGAGTTGTTCGAGTCAACTCGAGTAACTCGAAAAAAATTTGAGTTCGAGTCGAGTTGAAATTTGCCCAACTTGAAAAATCAAAAAACAGAAAAACCGAATTTTACACTTTTACAATTTAGTCTCTGGTTTCATTTTTCTTTAATTTCTCCTTCATTTTTAGCCCATTTTGACCAAATTTGAACCACATATTCCTAAACCAATGTAGAATACTTATTTAGCTTCAATTCACATTTTTTAAAATAAATTTCTTATTTTTTCAATTTAGCCCATTAACTTTGTATAATTTCCTCATTTCTTCAATACCTCGTTCGTTTAAGTCAAATTTTGACCAAATTTAAATCACATGCTCCTAAAACACTATAGAATACCTATTTAGCTTCAATTCATATTTTTTAAAATTAAATTTCTTACTTTTGCAATTTAGCATTTCAACTTTGAATGATTTCTCATTTATTCAATTCCTATTTTGTTTTAAGTCTATTTTGACCAAAACTAAACCACATGATTTACTAACACTATATAATATCTATATAACTTCAATTTATATTTTTAATAAATATATTCTTTTTGCAATTTAGTCCTTTAACTTTACATTTTATTCAATATGACCATTCAACTGAAATTTTTTTGTAAATTTTTTTCTTCATATTAATTAATTAACTCATTTATACTCTCATCAATACTTTATCCCCAAAAGTTTCTTATTTAAAAATAATACTATAAACATATTTTAAAAGTTTAGATGATATTTTTTATTAAATAACATTACAAATCTTAATTATATATGTGAAAAATAATATGAAGAAATATATATATATATATATGCATATTTTATATGATTAGAAAAAGTTGTTTAAATTGGAATCAAGCCGTACTATAACATGATAAATAATTATAATTAAATTTGTATAGAACTTAAAAACTCGACTCGAATCGAAAAAAATTTAAATTAAGTTTGAGTTGTAAAATATAACGCGTCAACTCGAATAACTCAAAATTTTTTGACTCGACTCGATTAAATGCTCACCCCTATAACTGTTCTTTAAATTATTTATTTGTTTGTCTCGATCAATCATTGCAGCTTGCCGACAACTTCCCAATTTGCTTCAATGAGGCATTGTTATTATCTCCTATGCCTTCATGGTTTTTTTATATTTATAAATTTAAAACTTAATTTAATTGCTTCATATAGTTGTTTTAAAAATAATAATTAGTTAATTTATAATTTGATAGATCAAAATTAGACGTGTGTATACTTTAAATTCAAATATAATTTTTGTCTTGAAATTTCCTGATATTGTTCTATTAAAAGTTACGAAATAAAAAATTAAACTCCAGATATTATTCTAAAAACATCAAACAGTTGGTTATGATTAGCAACTTAATGGTGGGATAGCTTGACAATTAAAGTAATAACCAGTTGTTATAAAATAATTATTAAATTTTATAAATATTAAATAATGATCCTTGATTATTTAATTGTTACAAGAAAAATGGTGATTGGAATATTTAATTATTACACAATTATTTAATTGTTATAAATTAGTTGATTATTACAGATTATACAAAGTTTTTTTTGTAGGTTATATCAAGAGACTTTAAGTCTTTTTTGTTTCTAAAAACATTTCAAATAGAAGAAGTTAAGATCTTTTTTTTCTAAAAATCTTTTAGGTTAAAGGAATTAAAGGTTTTACCTTGAGAAATATTTTTGGAAACCGAAATGACTTTCATTTCATCATTTGAACTGTTTTTTAAAATAACGTTTTTTTAAATAAACAAAAAATGCAATATAACATGTAATAACCAACTATTTTGAAACATTTGATTAGTTCAATTAGGGATGACAACAGGGCGGGTGAGTTTCTGGCCGACCCGACTTTGACCTAAAATTTAGAAGGTTTCACCCGACCTCGACTCGTCTCGATTCTTTTTAGTGTTTCACCGCCCTGAATTCGTTTCGGATTTTAGAGTGAAAATTTGACCCGACTCGACCAGCCCGTGTTGATTTCATTAGCCAGATTTTCTCACATTTTCTTGTCTAATCTCATATTTTTTAGGCAACCAAACAACCACCAACAAACTCTAAAAAATAAAATCATAATAGAGAATGAAAGAATTAGTAGAAAAGAGAACATGCAAAATCCAACAAAACCAAACATAAAGATTGTACGAACAACAACAAAATCAAGTATTAAAAATGACAGATCTAAAAAAAATACATATTTTCTGGAGAAAAAAAATTAAGAGCTAAGTAAATGAATACATATTTCTGGAAAAAAAAATAAAGAAACTTGACAAAAAGTTCATCCCCAAGAATCGGACAACTCAATTAGCTCCGATTTCTGTCGTAAATGTTTTTAGTAGTTTTTCTTTTGTTATTGTCTTAAAGATTAAAATAGTATTCAATAAAAAAAGAAAGAAAATGAGAAAGGAAGGAAATGAACAAAAGAAAGGAAAAATGAAGAAAAAAATCCCTAAAAACTGTTGAGAAAGAAGGAAAGTAAATGGAAAATAAAGAAAAATGGAAATGGAAATGGAAATGTTGAGAACGGCAGTTTGGATAAGAAAAATGAAAAAGTTAAAACTATAAAGGTAGGATGGTAATTTGACCCGAATCTGTCAGATCTCGACTTAACCCGACCCAATAGGGAGAGTTTTTTTTCTTCTTAAAATTCGGGTTCGGGTCGAGTCGGGTTGGTTTATTGAAAAAATAAAGTCGGGTCAGGTTCGAGTTTAGAGTAAAATTTCCCCGACCCGACCAGATTCGATATATATATTATTATTATATTTTTATATATTATATTTAATATTTTTATTATTTTTTCCGGTCGGGTCAGGTTTAGTCGGATTTTTTATTAAATATTAAGGTTGGGGTCGAGTTATATTTTTTATTATGTCGGCTCGGGATAAGATAAATTAGAGTCGTGTCGGGGTCAGGTCGAGTGGTATAAATTTCGGGTCGGGGTTGGGCCGACCAAAAACCCGACCCAACCCGTTGCCATCACTATTTAAATGTTATATTTATAGTGGCATTCTTGTAAATATATTAAGATATATTATAATACTATTCAGGTCGGGTCGGATTTAGTCGGATATTTTGAACCCTAAATCCGACCCAATCCCAAAAATTTTGAACATACACTCGACCCGACTTGCCATGAAACCCGATTTTAGTAATAAAAAACTCACTCTGAACGGGTCGGATCGAGTCGGGACCATCGGGGACGGATATTATTGTCATCCCTAAGTTCAATGGTCATTTTGAAACAATTAAATAGTTTAATAATTATTTTATAATAATTAAATAATAAATTTACTATTTTATAAAAAAATAAAAAATTTAACGACCATCTTACAATAACTAATTTAATTGTACAGTCACTTCATTATTAAGTTATTAACCATATTTAACGATGTGGTACTCATTTTATATTTTTAAAAATTTAATAATCAAAATATTATTTTAAGGTAGTTTAATTACTATTGGTAAACTTTACCTTTAATAATACTAATAATAAAATTATTTAATATATTAATAACGAAATACGTTTAACCTTACACGTAACCTTAATTTATTATCGTATGTGCTATACGGAAATCACACGTGGAACTAAAAGTCAATTAGAAATATCTTAGTGTAAATTTTTTTTCATCTAAAAAGGAGTTTTAGAATTACAATGTATATATTAGGATTCTAACACTAAATTCTAAAATTTAAATAATAAAATATACTTTTAAATTTTAAAATATAATTATTAAACTTTAACCTTAAATTTTTAAAACACTAAAATCAGATGTTTGTGTAAAATAAATTTCTCCACCCATACATAAAATATTTTCTCCTTATTAATTAGTAGTAACTAATTTATAGTCCTATCTGTATCTTTAGGGTTTAGATCCCACCCCTACAATATATTTTTTTTTATTAAAAAATAATAAGTTAGTATGATGTCTTTAAAGATTTATTGTTTGATGATGTGATAGTTAATAAAATTTGGCATAACATATTTAGTTCTCTATATTCACACATTCAATACATTTAGTCCTAATTCGAAAAAAATAAATAAACTTGGTCCTGGAAAGGCGATGGTGTGTAGGATCAGGATAGTTGAAACGCATAAGTAAGGCGCGGGGACAAGCGTCAAAGGGTGATGATTGGTCGGATGAGCGAAGAGAGTAGGGCGAAACGCTCTTCGAACAAAACAAAAGCCAAACAGAGGTTATCAAAGAGCAGGGAGACGATGCTAAAGTGGATGGTTAAATTGATAGAATGAGTAAATAGATAGATTAAATTTATTAAAATTTTTAATTAGAATTAAATTAATTGAATGTATGAATATGAAGGACTAAATATGTTATTATGTTAGTTTTTAGTAACTGCAATGCCATCAACTGTTATATTTTTAACGAGATTAAATCAATTTGTTATTTTTTAAATTAATAGATCATTCTATAACTTTTCACAGTCAAGAAATTTAATAAAAAATACTTTATAATTAAGAGACTATTTATATACTTTACCTTACTTTTTATTCTATCGAGAAATAATAATATAATATTATAAAACTTGTTAAATACATCTATTATAAAATATTTTCTAGCGTTACTTGTATCCTTATATTATTATCACATGTGCTACGCGAGAATAGATTAAAATCACTCATGGAATTAAAAAATTTAATTACCAATATATCAAATAAAAATTAATTATAATTCTACTCTTATCACTTGAATACCACCGCCTCTGTTTCTGATTTCCACACTTGAATATTTTAGTTTCTTGAACCACTCAAAAAAAATATTATAACTACACGTACAGTCTTCCCATAAACAAGATCTGAGCTTTTAGATTTCCATAAACACTTAAAATTTGCAGACACCATTTCTCATACTCGAGCAAAGAAAACATGGAAGCTGACCTTGTAATAGTTAGAGACTTGCTTTGTTTTCTTGTGGTTGGGTTACTGATGATATGGGGATGGAGGGTTTTGAACTGGGCATGGCTGACCCCAAAGAGGCTCGAACGCTGCTTGAGACAACAGGATCTCACAGGCAACCCTTACAGGTCTATGTCTGGAGACATGAAAGAGATGTTTGCTATGAGCAGACAAACCAGAACCAAACCTACGCCTCTTAGTGATGATATTGAGCCTTATGTCACTCCTTTTTTTCACCAATTTCTCGCTAAATATGGTACGTTTTACATTCATCTGCAATTTCATGAGATCAGAAACTTTTTTATTTAGTAAAAGCCTGGATTTGTTGAGAGGAAATGCAGGAAAAGATTCGTTTATGTGGATTGGTCCAAGGCCAAGGGTAACAATTATGGACCATGAGAAAATAAGGGAAATATTTACCAAATTCGCTGACTTTCAGAAGATGCATAACAATCCACTTGTGAAGTTGATTGTGAGTGGCATTGCAGGGCTTGAGGGAGACCGTTGGAGTAAGCACAGAAAAATTATAAACCCTGCCTTTCATCAAGACAAGTTGAAGGTATGCTCTTGTTGGGAGTCCTGTATCTAGATAGCACCTTGATAGTTGTAGAAGATTTTTTTTTTCTGATTTGGAAATGATTGCAGAACATGTTGCCAGCGTTTTATCAAAGTTGTAGTGAGATGATAAGCAAATGGGAGAAGATGGTGTCTACAGATGGTTGCAGTGAGATTGATGCGTGGCCTTATCTCGTCAATATGACAAGGGACGTGATTTCCTGAGCTGCATTCGGAAGCAGCTTCGAAGAAGAAAGGCGAATTTTCAACCTGTTGGACGAACAAATCAATCTCGCAATTAAAGTCCTAAAGTCTGTTTATATCCCAGGATGGAGGTAAAAAAATTTGAGTTTTAAGGAAAGGATTACAAATGTTGGAATTCGAATATCTTGTGTTGTTTCTGTAGGTATTTGCTGACTAAGACAAACAGGGAGTAGAAGTTGACATACAATGATATAAAAGAGTCGCTCAGGGAAATGATAAAGAGAAGGGAGAAGGCAATTAAAGAAGGTGAAGAGAGTAACGAAGACTTGTGAGACATACTTGTGGAATCCAACATCAGAGAAATCGAAGCAAATGCAGATAGGAAGATCATGGGGATGAGCATCGATGATGTGATCGAGGAATGCAAACTGTTTTACTCCGCCGGACAAGATACCACCTCGGTTTTACTGGTTTGGACCATGATCTTGTTGGCAAGATATCCGGATTGGCAGAGTAAAGCAAGGGACGAGGTTTTGCAAGTTTTTGGTGACAATAAACCAGATGCGGATGGCCTTAACCGTCTCAAAGTTGTAAGTCCTTGTCCTAGAGAATCTCATTGTTATTGCTTCATGTATATAAACAGGGTTAATTACACTGGACGTCCACGCAGGTAACAATGATATTGTATGAGGTTCTAAGGCTATACCCACCGGTTGTTGGGCTATCACGCTCCGTTCCAAAAGAACTAAAACTGGGAGATTTGTTGTTACCAGCCGGAACCGAAGTTTTGGTTCCGATACTGCAGGTCCACCGTGACAAAGAACTTTGGGGCAACGATGCACATGAATTCAAACCCGAGAGATTTTCCGAAGGGGTTTCGAAAGCAATGAAGAGTCAAGTGACGTTTCTCCCATTCGGATGGGGTCCTAGGATCTGCATTGGGCAAAACTTTGCTATAACGGAAGCGAAAATGGCAATGTCAATGATTCTGAAACGCTTCTGGTTTGAGCTTTCCCCTTCGTATGCTCACTCACCTTACAGCTTTGTAACTCTTCGTCCACAGCATGGTGCACAAATAATTTTACCCAAGCTTGGATCTGATTGAATTGTTATGTGTACATTGTAGAATGTTTATCTTTATGGTATAATTACTCTTGAGGACTTGAAGTATCTGAACATTGAGTGATTCATATTGTAGGAACTATTGTGAGTTCTTGATGACATTCTGACATATAATAGGGTCTTCATGACAGGGATCTTGTCAACAGGACCAGGACATTGATTGACTTAGCCTACACTCTAATTTTCTCGTTTGGTTGAGTTGTAATTGGCATAATATATCATTTATGGTATAATATATAAGCATGTGTTTGGTAAAGATTTTAATACGACGTATTATTTTATACAGAAGTTGAGTGATATTTATCACTGAAATAGAGTTTATTTAACTCATAAGTTTTCAGATCTGATTTTAAGGGTAAGAAGATACATTCATACATAACATTTACTATCTTTTTAACATTTGCCAAACACAAGATAATAATTGTAATACATATCACAGTTTCAAACATTTTCAACAACCAAACATTTAAATGCAGTGACGGATCCAGAAATTCAAGAACGAATGTCCAAAATATTTTTGCTGTCCATATCCTTAAAAGATAATGCAATTGAACAAGAAACACAAAATCTGATAAAACAGCCATCGGAGGTGATAATAATTCATGTACTACGCGAATAAAACGTCCTAGCTGACACAATAGAGACAATGAAAAGTAACAAATAGATGGGGGAGGAGTGGTCCATGTTCCTCCAAGTTTGGTGCCAAACAAGATAATGCAGGAAACTTTAGTTTTTACCTCGATAAAAATTAGCTTTCTAAGTTCACGTACAGTCTTTCCATAACCATAAACCAGATCTGAGCTTTTAGCTTTCAATAAACACTTAAAATTTTTAGACATCATTTCTCACACTCAAGGAGAAAACATGGAAGCTCACCTTGTAAAAGTTAGAGATTTGCTTTGTTTTCTTGTTGCTGGGTTGCTGTTGATATGGGATGGAAGGTTTTGAACTGGGCATGGCTGACCCCAAAGAGGCTCGAACGCTGCTTGAAACAACAGGGTCTAACAGGCAACCCTTACAGGTCTATGTCTGGAGACATCAGACAGATGTTTGCTATGAGCAGACAAACCAGAACCAAACCTATGCCTCTTAGTGATGATATTGAGTGAGACTTATGTCACTCCTTTTTTCCATCAGTTTGTCAATAAATACGGTACGTTTTACATTCATCTGCAATATCATGGTAACAGAAACTTTTTTATTTAGTAAAAGTCTGGATTTGTTTTGAGGAAATGCAGGAAACGATTCGTTTGTGGATTGGTCCAAGGCCAAGGGTGACCATTATGGACCCTGAATGAATAAGGGAAATATTTACCAAATTCGCTTTCCAGAAGATGCATAAAAATCCACTTATGAAGTTGATTGTGAGTGGCATTGCAGGCCTCGAGGTAGATCGTTGGAGTAAGAATAGAAAAATTATAAACCCTGCCTTTCATCAAGATAAGTTGAAGGTATCTTCTGTTGGGAGTCCTGAATCTATAAGATTATGTTTTTTTTTTTCTGATTTAGAAATAATTGCAGAACATGATGCCAGCGTTTTATCAAAGTTGTAACGAGATGATAAGCAAATGGGAGAAGATAGTGTCTGCAGATGGTTGCAGTGAGATTGATGCGTGGCCATTTCACGTCAATATGACAAGAGACGTGATTTCCCGAGCCTGCATTCGGAAGCAGCTTCGAACAAGGCAGGCGAATTTTCGAACTATTGGACAACCAAATCAATCTCGCAATCAAAGTCCTACCGGATGGAGGTAAAAAATTTCGAGTTTTAAGGAAAGGATTACAAATGTTGGAATTCGATTATTGAACTAAATTTCAAGTTTCATTGCAAAGGTTTTTGCCAACAAAGACAAACATGGAGTTGAAATTGACATACAATGATATAATGGAGTCGCTCAGGGAAATGATGAAGAGAAGGATAAGGCAATTAAAGAAGGTGAAGTAACGAAGACTTCTAGACATACTTGTGGAATCGAACATTAGAGAAATCGAAGCAAATGAAGATAAGAAGAACATGGGGATGAGCATCGATGAAGTGATCGAGGAATGCAAACTGTTTTACTCTGCCGGCCAAGAGACCACCTCGGTTTTACTGGTTTGGCAAGGTATCCCCATTGGCAGAGTAAAGAAAGGGACGAGGTTTCAGTTCCGATACTGCAGATCCACCGCGACAAAAAGCTTTGGGGCAACAACCAAGGACAGATTTAGAAATTTAAATTTGGTAATTCACCGACTAACAATAAATATAATCACATGTAAATTGAGTAATAGAAAAAAATAATATATACGATAATAAAAATAATTAAAGTGATAATAAAAAAATAATTATAATAAATATAATAATAGAGTAAATATATTACACAATAATTATAATTATAAAAATAAAAAATATTTTAACTACCAAAAAATAATAATAGTGTTTTATAATAATAAAATAAAAATCTAATAACAATAAATATACAATGCAATAAAATAATAATTAAAAATAAAAAAGTACACATTAAAGGTCAAATTGAAAGAAAACAAAACTTGAAATGGTCAAAATAACATACATGAGAATTATATTATGTGAAATGATATTAAAATGAATTACAAATAAAAATGAAAGGACTAATATAGAAATTATCTAAAAGGGTAAATAAGATTTTTTCATTTTTAATCACAACCAAAGTATAACTTTATGTAAGATATGAACTTATAAAATTAGATTTTTAATAAAAAAATTTTAAAAAAATTAAATCATATACAAAATTTAAATTTTCAGAGAGGCTACTAACCCCTATAATCTCCTCAATACATCCCTGTTTTTAATGATGGGTCACGTGACCCCTCAAATACCTATATAGATACGCCCCTAACAACAACGCACATGAATTCAGAACCGAGAGGTTTGCAGAAGGGGTTTCGAAAGCAACGAAGAGTCAGTGACGTTTCTCCGATTCAGATGGGGTCTATAACGGAAGCGAAAATGGCAATGGCAATGGCAATGATTCTGAAACGCTTCTGGTTCGAGGTGTCCACTACTTAAGCTCACTCACCTTACAGCTTTGTAACTCTTCGTCCACAACTTGGCGCACAAATAATTTTACACAAGCTTGGGTCTGATTGAATTGTTGAGTTTTTATTGGAAAATGTTTATCTTTATGGAATAATTACTCTAAGAACTACAAATATTCGATCATTGAGTGATTCTTATAGTAGGCTCTATTGCGAGTTCTTTATGAGATTCTATCTTATTAGAGGGTCTTCATCGACATGATACTTGTTGAGACCAAAACCGAAAATTTAAATTGCAATTACGATCATGTTGTGGTCGTGTTAGGTTTATCAAAAAAAATATTAATAAAAATTATAATTAAGATTTACAAGTTACTAAATTAAATTAAAAATTAAAATTTATATTTAATTTGAATTCAAATTATTTATTTGTATCAGTTAAGGTTTAGATAGATTTGAATCGAGTCAAGGCATATATAAAGTTTTTTTAAATTTTCAAAAACAAGTGGCCGTGTAAAATCATGAAAGAGTAGAAAAAAGTGAAATCTGGGGAAGATGATTGTTGAAAGAATCAACGGTGGATATGAAACACAACTGCCCACCTTCACCAAATCAATTTTGCAGGAAATTCTTTCCAACAGAGTGCACAGGAAAATTTGCACATCGTCGATACACACTATCCCTGCTCGGATTATAAAATCAGAATAATTAAAAAATTTAGGGCAGTTTCCCAGAATTTAAAACATGAGATAATCAGAAAAGAAAAACTTGTAAATTCTTGAATCTTGATAATATGCCCATAGAAAATCTTAATCTAGGCCGGGTGAAATTGAGTTCTCACACTTATAATCAACAACTCATTTGGAACGGCCGATTCTTTAAGAACAAATCGAAAAATTCATGGAATGTATAATTACCTTTCGCCGAAAGTTGCAAGAATTGAAAAAAAAAATTGCTTGCAAAAATTGGGAGGAATTAATTTAGGATTTGATGTCTGCCGGCAACGGAACAAGAGCGGCACCGCTTATAATAAACTTCGCTCTGTTCTTTCAAAGGCAATTTGAAAACCCTAGATCTGCTTCTTTGTTATTTATAAGCTGATTATTGACCTCCTTTCCCCTTTTACCCCTTGCCTGCCAGTTGAACTTTTCCTTTTTCAATTTTCTTTTTTTTAAGGATGATTTCTACTCCATGTCCCCAAACTCTGACTAATTCTAAATTTTATACCAAAACTTCAAAATATTCTAATTGAATCCTTAAAAGTATCAATATTATTTCAATCGAGTCCTTTGGTCAATCCAACCATTAGATTATGTGTTCAATGTCAACTTGGATCTAGTATATATCCTCGAAACTCTTAGTTTTTTCGTCTCATCTCAACATGTGAAGTATCATGATCTTCGGAGCCCTTGCCTCCGGCCTTCGTGACCCTTATCTCTGGATCATTTTTCACATGACATTCATCAGGTCTGTCTGACTTTGTCAACCCATGTGACCAGGTTAAAAAATTTATTGACTGGGAGCCAGATCTAATCATGCAAACCCATCAATAGTTATTACTAGGTCAGATTCAGTTCCATCAAACAGTACCACTTGGTTATAAAACACCCAACGAGCTGAAGATAACGAACGAACTCACTTTCTTCCCCTCATTTCCCACCAACTTTCTTCATATCAACTTTGACCACTATCTTTGGCTTTCCGCTTATTCCAAAATCAAGGAACCACTACAAATCACCACTGACTTTTTTCTTAATTACCGTCTCTATCACTTTATTCGGTATCTGATACATTTGACATCAACATAATTATAAACGGTTGAGAGATTAAATCAAAAAAATAATTTTTTTTAAAAAAAAACTTGTAATTGAGATCCTTGTAATTTCGAACCAACATCAGATATCAAACCTCTCTGCAGTCTGCACTAAGGACTCGGAACAGTTATATAAAGCTTAAATTTTTCCGACTATTGCTAGTGGACATGCACATCACTTTTTACGATGTTATGAAAAGGTTAGAACTTAAAATGGACACCATGTCTCATTAAATTCATGCCATTTTAACTTCTGGTGGTTAATTTAAAAAAAAAACACTTCTTATTGTTTTAAATTTACTATTTATTAATTTTTAAAAATATTCATTTTAAAAACTTTAGATGTATTCGTTTTAAAATATATTTTTATAGAATTTGCTCAATTAAAATATTTAGTAAACTACATTTAACTAGTAAGGTGTTATTATTTTGACCACCAAACTAAAAATATTTTTAATTTTATCAACGTTTTCAATCGGTTACGTTTTAACCGCTCTAAATTAAATTATTGAATGAATAATGCCATTGCTTTTTCTAATTGGTATATATAAAATCTTTTAACCTTTTATGTTTACATATTTTACCAATTTAATTCTAAATTTAAATAACTAAAAACAATAACTCTACGTATTAACAAATTTAATCAATTTTGTCATGATTCTAAATTTTAAAATATATATAAAAGTAAAATTTTAAAAAATATATAAAAGTAAAATTTTAAAAAATATATATAAAAGTCAAAAAGACACATAAAAATTGTTAAATTAAAATAGAAAAAATACATTACTATAACTTGTCAAATATCCTGTTTACTCAATTCTATTTAAATCCCAATACCGTTTCAATTCAAGAAGCGTAAGAATAAATTCACAATCTTCAATCTCCTCCATGGATGCCAAATCAAAAAAGGAGATTGAAAATGGGGAGAAATTCATCGAACTTGGACAAAGGATGTAAAAGAAAGATATGTTTTTCTATGAAAGGATATGTGAAATTAATTTACTTGAGAAACTCATTTATTTATCAGTAAAATAAAATATTACGGATTATAACTTCTGTGAATTAAACAAATAAAAAATAAAGTTTATGAGAATAATTTTATAATATTTACGGGTAGGTAATCTTGTATACGCCAACAAAAAATCAGACATGATAATATAATATGTATTATGTGTTAGTATATTAAATGATTTTATTAACATAAATAATCTTACATTCTATGAATTAAATAGTCGTGCATTATATAAACATCGTGATCAATCTTTTTTTAAAATATAATTGTATGATTAAAAAGATCGATCACGCAAAGGATGGTACTTGCATATATACCTCATTAAAAAATTTCCTTAACTTAAATTGGAGGAAAAAGAGTGCAGCTTATTCAAGTTATGCATTTCATATCAAACCAAAAAAAAAAAAAAACTGAAACTGAAATGACGATCTCAAAATTATAAAAGATTGATAACGACTAAGTCTTCCTTTCTCGATGTTCCTTTCTAGGCCAAGCTATCTGCCAAAGAGTTGCATTCTCTAGGCACGAAATGGATGCTCCACTCGAACTCTTTAATTATTGTAAGGCATGACATAATAATCGGCTTAAAGGCAGCGGGAGCAGAGTAAGGTTTCGATATCCATTCTACTGCTAATTTGTTATCACTCTCGAAAGAAACACTAATCTTAATCTTATTCCTTCTTTGTAATTATCAACATAACATGGATGAGCCAAAAATTCTTTACCATGAAATGTCAAAGTTATACCAAACTTTGACTGAGTTACTAACGTTGGGTTAACTGGATTGGTTTCAACTAAATTTCTTATTCATATTCAGGAAAGTTGCAATCCTAACGAAATTAAACTTTATTGCTTAGAGAGGAAGTCAAATAAAAAACGATATGTTATGTATGTGGATAATTTTTTTTAATATTCTGATATGTTTACATAGTAATATATGTTTTACTTTTAATCCTTTAAAAATATACACAAACAAATTATTCAAAATCATGTTTCATGTAGATAACAACTAAAATCACTCAATAAATTCATAGACAAATCTTTATAAATTTTGATCTAATGTTCGAATTATGTTCTTTTTTCCATTAATTCTTAAAATTAACCATGTTCTTTTTTTTTGACAAATCTCAATTTAATTATGAATAAGACACCAAATCTAATCTTAATCTTAATTTAAAAGGGAAAGAAAGATAGTGCTCATAATTGGTCTAAAACCAACCAACTAAAGGAATATGAGAAAATAAAAATGAGCAACTTGGCCAACCCACAAAATCTGTTTGTTCAATTCATTACAATGATAATATACATGCAATGGTTACTTTTTCAATAAATATAAAATTTGTTAATTTAGATAAACTGAATCTTAGTTCGTTTAATAATATTATTATTGTAACAATTTCAAGGACTTGAGTTTTTTTCTCTATACAATATTTAAACTAAACCTAATTCTTCAAACTTTTAAATCGAGGATTTTAGTACATTTCAACATGCTTGAATTTATTTTTTTTTTAAAAATCCTCCAATTAGATTTAGGGGTTTTTTTAATGAGGCACGTATTAATAATTAGTGAGTATGAACTTTTTATCAATAGATTCATACCAGTTTCATAAAAAATAAGATAAGATTCTGTACACGAACCATATGAATTTAAAGGTGTTTAAAAGTTTAATTTTCTCGAATCTAAAAGTTTTAAAAGTATGGGTATTTTTAAACTTTGTATAAAAATTAATTTAAAAAAGTAAAATATATTTGGTAGATATGGACCGACTTTTACATGGTTTTACGCGTCTGATAGATTCTGCAGACAATTCAACAACACGAAAACTAATTACTGAGAAAATTCAAACATATAAAAAATCTGGCTGAGTTGGAAACATAATTAGGAAATCCACGGTATTTGATTTTCATTTATTTGACATATAAATTAAGGTTAGGTATTTGATTTGATTTTTGGAAGACTTTTGTTTGCTAGTCAACATAGGTTTTTTTTTATCCGAAAGGTATGATTTTATTTAGAGAAAATCATACAAAATCACCAACACGCACTTCATTAAAAACCTCCTTAAATCTAATATATAGGAAAAGAGTACGACGTGACGGTGTAAAACAAAAATGACTCAACCCCCATGATACATCAGACCCCAAGCAGCACACCTCTAGCGGCACAATACACTGTCGCCCTTACACCTCTCAGCACCCCAACACCACTCAATAAACTACGCGACACCACGATGTCCGATCCACCCCATCTTTCGCCAAAGCACCCGCTATACTATTGGCCTCGCGCAACACGTGATTAAAATATACACCTGACAATTGACGACATGCCTCGTCAATCAAACAAAACCAACTCCATAATTTTCACGGCCTCGTATCACACTGCAATACCCATGTTAACGCAACACGCGAATCAGATTCAATGACAATGGAAGAATCTATCCCCAAATTCGACTCCACCAGCATGCCCAAAGCCGCCGCTATAGCACATACTTCCGCCATATTAGAATCCATCACACCCAAAGGTCCTGAAAACATAGCCAAAATTCGACCAGCCCCATCCCTAAGCACTCCACAGCAACCTGCCAATCCCGGCTTGCCACGCACCGCACCATCCACATTGAATTTCACTGTACTAGCAATCAGCGGTGACCAAACCATTGCTTTCCGCTGTACCTCCGTCACCTCGCGCGGAATGCACTCACGTGGACAACGCCACCAGTTCGCCTCTCCAACCAATTGACCCTCCTGTGAAATTTTTATCCAATAAAACGGTCGAAGTTTAATTAGGAACATGATCTCTCCCACCGGCAATCTTTTCTTGTTAAACATCCATTCATTTCGCGCTAGCCACATAGACCATAACACCGCTGCACACCCTGCAATCCATCATTTACGCATCAAACCCTTAAAAAACCCCTCATAGCATTGCCGAATAAATTCCTGTACCGTTTTTGGCCACACCACCTCAATCCCCCACCATTGGAAGAACCAATCCCAAACACCCGCCATTATCGAACAAGAGAACAAAATGTGATTCAACTCATCTTCCCCCACTCCACACCACACACACGCAAACGACGTCTCAGGCAAAAGGAATCTCCCGATCCCGCAATACACACAACGTTGGCAACCGATTAAGAAGAATAAACCAAAAGAAACATTGTACCTTAGGTGGCACATCAATTTTCCAAACCATAAAAACTGCAAAGTCACTCTCCTCCACCCCAAAAGACGCCATCAAATGCATCAACTCCCTAGATGAAAAAACACCCCTTGTATCCGGACACCAAACCAACTTGTCCTCCTGCCCCTCAACCAACGTTCACCTCCTCAGAGTAGCCCTTAATTCTAGTAATTTAGCATGTTCGAAACCGCGTAATTCTCGGCAAAAGAATGTATTCCAATCGCCATGATCAAAGACACCCCTTGCACAATCCACTAGTATTGCCACTTTATCAATAGCCAGTCGAAACAGCCTCGGAAACACAACTTTCAACGGCACATCCAAACACCACACATCATGCCAAAACAACACTTGTGAACCGCCCCGACCCTCCATGCGAATCGACTCTCATCATAGGTATGCTTTTTGTGCTATAAATTGATGAATTTCGTGACCCTAAACTCACAAAAAAAAAATAAGGGGCGAACTGAAGAACACTTTAAGGCACATAAAATTTCTTATTTTGAGAGAGAGAAATATGAGTTTACCAAAGCTAGGTATTTTGCCATGGTTGCTTGGCATTTTGTGTCTATGTAGCCTTTGCATGGCAGATGTCCATTACTACGACTTCTTTGTAAGATCTTGTTAATTTAAGTTTGCATTTGCTTCATTTTTATATGTATTTTCATTATAATTCAACGTCAGTTCAATCGACACAGTTATTATAACATTAAAAAGATTACAAGTTTGAGCGTGTTTAAGTATACTTGTCTACTGCGATTTAGAGATTGAGGGGATTATGAGTAGTTTAAATATTGTAATTTATACCTTAAAAATGAAAGAAAAAAATCATAATTTTAAATGAGTATTAAGGGTCGATCAACATATTCATTCATTTATCAGGTAGGAACCATTCAATTTGATGATATAATTGATATTAAACTTAAAATTTAATGGTATCTGATGCAATTTATCCTTAATTTTAAATACATTTAAAAATATTTTTTTATTATTGAGTAGGTCCGAGAGGCAAATTTTACAAGGTTGTGCAACGCAAAGACAATGCTGGTCGTAAATGATAGTTATCCGGGTCCAGAGATTCGAGTTCATTGTTAATGTCCACAATCAAGGTTCTTATGGCTTCACCATTCATTGGTAATAATTTTTTTAACCTTTCTTTTGTTGTTGTCTCAACTCTCATCCTTAAAAACCTTTAAAGAAAATTTTACTTTTAACACCCATAGGCATGGTGTGATACAACCAAGAAATGCATGGTCGGATGGTCCCGAATACATAACGCAGTGCCCTATTGAGCCGGCAACAAACTTCACTTACGAAGTCATCTTATCCGACGAAATAGGCACTCTGTGGTGGCATGCGCATAGTGATTGGACCTTCGGATCCGTCCACGGTGCCTTTGTGATTCTACTGGCCAAAAACTAAACATACCGTTCCACCCACCGGATGCAGATCAAACAATCTACTTCGTAAGTAGATATACTAGTTATATCCATGTTCGTTACATGGCTGGAAAAAGATAAATAGTATAACATACAAATGTCACTGCGTACAGAATCATGGTACAATGAAGATTATTTGCAACTCATACGGGACTCGCTTTTAACTGGCTTCGCTGTGGGAACACCAAATGCTTACGCCATTCATGGGCATCTAGGAGACACATACGGATGCAACGGTACGCATAACACTGTTGTGTTTGGCCACGACACGATGCTGCAGATACGATACTAATGAATTCATACTTGTTGCAGATACGATATTCCGAATGGAAGTTGATTACCAGGAGACATACCTTCTCCGTATAATCAATGCCGCCATGAACGAAGAGAAGTTTTTCTCCATTGCGAATCACACCCTGATTGTTGTTGCCCAAGACGCCTCTTATGTTCAAAGGTTTGCAACAGACTATATAATGATAAGTCCTGGACAGACCATGGATGTTCTGGTCCACACGGACCAGAACATCGGCCAGTATTACATGGTCATGAGGAATTTCCACGACAGCGGTGCTCCATCTAACAATAGCATCACCACCGGTATTTTCAAGTATAAAAACAGTGTTGGTGGATTGACTAGTAATGCTTCCTTGGTAAAATTGCCCCTACCGGACGATACGAATGCCACGGATAGCTTCCTCGGCCGAATCAGGAACACGAGAGTTAGACAGAACCCGCGATTCAATGTGCCGAGACTTATCGATAGGCGAGTCTACATCACGATCTCTACAAACTCCATTCCTTGCAGCAACCCGGAATGTTTCCCTCTCCCTGGTAGAAGATTTGTTGCGGCTTTGAACAATGTCAGCTTCAGATTCCCCAGTGTCGACATTCTCCAAGCATACTACAACAGGAGCGCAAACGCTGTTTTCGCCACAGATTTTCCCCAAGAACCACCTGAATTCTACAACTTTACAGGAGATTTGGCTGGTGTCAACACCAATGTTACCATGGGGACAAGGGCTATCACGCTAAACTACAGTGAAGCAGTCGAGATTGTTTATCAAGCAACCCAGTTCGGTGCCGGAGGAAGTCACCCGCTTCATCTGCACGGCTTCAGTTTATACAAGGTCGGGTCGGGTTCGGGAAATTTCAATAATGCGACTGATCCGAGATCCTACAACCTAGTGGATCCACCACTGATCAACACTGTACATGTTCCAGCTAAAGGAAGGGTTGCAATTAGATTTTTTGCAAACAATCCTGGTAAGTTTTAAAATTCACTCAAGGGACGAAATTAAACTCTTTTTAGCAAAGCAAATAGAGCCATTAATTAATGTAAATTATTGTTTCAGGGGTTTGGCTTATGCACTGCCACTTCGAGAGGCATAGTAGTTGGGGTATGGACACCGTTTTCATTGTGAAGAATGGAGCCACAGCAAAAACAAGCATCCGCCGGCCTCCGGCATGCCTGTTTGTTCCGGAGCCTAGAAGAAGTAACATTCGTGAATGACTGGTTTCCGAATGGAGCAGATTTAATTTGGAATTGTTAGTGTCAATAAGATTGTCGTTTGAAAATGTAGCATTATACGTAATATATTTGATTTCTCAACAAAATAAATCATGGAGTTTCAGGGCTTTTATGCCATACGTTTAGTTAGTGTGTAATTGGAGAATTTCCTCCTTGTATAAAAAAATACATTTATAATTATTAAAGACATTTTTATAAAAGTTTTTTTTGGGGTACAATAATATCAAGGGTACAATCACATTGATTTTGTGTAAAAATCTAAGGGTGTAAATGAAACGAGCTTGTATAAATAAGGTTTTGCTCGTGTTCGTTTGTTTAGTGTTCGTGAACATGTTCGTTTAACGTTTACGAACATGTTCGTTTATTTTTCCGTTAACATTCGTATATATGTTTGCGAGCATGTTGGTTTAACGTTCGAGAACATTTTTGTTTATATGTTTGTCAAATGGTGAAACTACACCACTAGTCCTTAAGCTCCTTATGCTTCACAGTTTGAATTATATATTTCACCATGTGTTCAATTTAGTCTCTATTTTCACCAATATTTAAAATATAAAAAATTAAAGGAAAAGGAGAACTAAGTAAACGAGTCGATAAACAAACTTATTCGTGAATATAAACGAACCGAACACACATTTGGTCGTGTTCGTTTGTTTATTAAACAAATATTAAATTTTTGTTCATACTCGTTTATTTAGCCTAATAAATGAACGGTTCGTCGAACGTTGTGTTCACTTACACCCATATGTAAAATCAAATAAATTAGGATAAAATATTCAAATGATCATTAAATTATTTTAAAATAAATCTTTTAGTCATTAAATTTTTAAAAGTTACAAAATAAACACGGCGTTAGTTGTCGTTAACCGAATGACATGACACATTAAATTAATGAGTAATATCTCATTTAACCAATCAACTATAATTAAAATTTTATTTTTGTGCTTTTCTAATGTTTCTAAGCAATCATTCTTAAAAAAAATAACTATCTCATTCTTAAAAAATTGAAAATTTTTAAAAACATATAAAAATTCATAATTAGTTTAATATTATAATTTTGAGCATTTTTATAAATCATAAAACTTTAACAATACCCTACATATTTCTTATTACTTTATTAATTGGAACCGTATAAAAATGTTTAATCTAGTTCTCTTTTCTAAATAAGGTTTAGAGTTTGAATTCTAATGATATGAATGAAATAAACTTGACAGAGAGAGTCACTTCATATTAAACCTGTACATAATTCGTAATCGACCAATGGATCAAATATTAATATTAGTTATAAAAATTATAATAAAAATGTGAAAATGCTAAATTAATATTCAAATAGTAAATATAAAACAAATCGTCCTCACAATTTATTATATTTATTTATCAACATTCGGAAAAGCCAAAAAAATGCATGATAAAACGGGCTAAGAAGTTCTGATATAAATAGATATGATCTAAGTCAATTTTGAAAACAAGCACGTAGATTTCTCCCTTTTTTCTCGACAACTACTCCAATCGTCTAAATTGGGATCAACCCGACATTGACCTGAACTGGAGTCAATTCGGACTTGACCTGACTCGAGTTGAACTATTAACTTGACCATACATAACCTGAATCCGATTTGACCTAACCTGAAACCCGATCAAGTACATGATTTTACATCTCTAAATTAGTACAGGTTAAGAAGTTACGATATAAATAGATATGATCCAAGTCAATTTTGAAAACAACAAATGTAGGTTTTTCCCTTTTTCTCGACAACTACTCCAATCCTAACCCTTATATAAAGCCATCGCAATGCTTCGATCTCATTGCATCTAAAACTCTCTTATTCTCTCTATTAATAAATAAATAAATAAGTTTCAAAATGGCTCTATTTTCCCGTTCAGTTTCAGTTGCTTGCTGTCTTCTGTTGGTTCTTCTAGCAACAGCCAACAGGTATGTTTTAATGTATCGTCAATGAATCAAACGATAATATTACCTCGGAAAGTAAATAAGTTTAAATTTGTTTTTACGTGCTTGCGTGATTCAAATGTGTGAAAATGGAGCAGAGATGGGAGCTATGACAGTGGAGGGTAGAGATTGCGACGTGAAAAGCGAATTATTTAAGGGGGTGTGCTTGAGTTCTGAAAATTGTGCTAATATTTGCAAGGAGGAATCAGAGAAATACAGCGGCGGACACTGCCGAGGCTGGCGTCGTCAATGCTTCTGCATCACGCATTGTTAGTAGCAGTATTTCGTTGTCCTTGAAAACTGCACTCTGTTTGCTTATTATGTGTATGCTTGAGATTTGAGAGGTGAGAGGAACATGGTATTTTCTTTTCATATTTATGTACAAGAATATTTCTTTGTAATGCTTATGCTAATTGTGAATTAACTTCTTAATTAATAAGCTTAATCTCACGTTTTCTTCTTGAATTATTTGTCTTAATATCTTCTACATATGTATGTGTCGGTGTGTGAACCTTAAAATTTCTTCTACCTATATTTATCTCTCTATATATAAATGCTACTTAAAAACTTAAAAGTGGTAAGCAGATTAATATCACTTCTGAGAAATCGGAGACCAATCAAAAAAATACACAATACTTGGTATGATATTTAAGACTTGGAAGTCCACTTTCATATCTTATTTGTATACATCTCACGTCAAGTTTCCTTTATTTCTTCAGTTTCAGTAAAAACTTTACAGAATTGAATAAAAGATGGAACAGAGCAAGAAAAGATATTAAAGCCAACAGGAATCACATATAAAACTGCTTAAACCACACACTGTCCAGTCATAAGCTCAGCTACTCATAGATGCAGTCAGCATAACCTGCACAAAAACCAAAACAACACAGATCTCAGCACATTAACAAATCACATGACCATCAGGCAATAAAATTAGAAGAAGTCAAGTTGAACAATGAAGAACACAAAGCACTGGCTTGGCTTACTTGGATTAGTGATGACAATAAGACCAGAGCCTCTGAAATCACAGTTCCACTGGTTCCTTCCCTTGGCTTGGTAGTAAAGATTCATGGCAACGGAAGCATGGCTCATTAGATTATCAGGGCTGAAACAAAAGATCTCGTGATGGTTTCCCTAATGCATAATCATATATCAGAAATCCCTACTGTTGCATCTCGACCTATGTGATACAAGCATCGAAGTTTATTTGAATTCCGTCTCGAATTAGAGAAACTCACCGTATAATTGCTCCAAGGGTGTACAAGTTTAAGGTCCATTCCACCATTAACAAGGCTCAACAGCTCAAGTTCTTATAACATATGGAACATCAAATTTCAAAAGCATTCAAGATTAAGGGGCAGGGATAGGCAGCCTTGACAAAGCTGGAATGCGTTTCAGGTCAGTTGCACAATGTGCATGACGCCATGACATGAACAAGTTTACGTTTTCCATATACGAGATCGAGGGGCAGTTGCCTACTCGATTCAAGTTGCGACAATCGGGGAAGAAAAGAAGCCATTCGAGAATCTTGTAATCTTTGATGGAGATAAAGATCATTTTCAATGAAGATTGTTGCATGAAGTGCACTCTGATCTCTGGATATTTTTGGCGTTGATTTTTTTTTTTGTAAAACATCATTTTAAGGCTTTTAAGCATAGACTAATTCCATCGAGTCAGGTAGGATTATAAGAGTGATAAAATTCTCTCGTCAAATATTTAACACCGCTGCATTTCTAAAGACTTGAACTCACAAAAAATGAATCGAATATATTCGGACATTAAAAAGGTGTTTGACTATATAAACCCTTTAAATTCTCAACAGATGAATCGAATATATTCGGACAAAATCTCCCATGATGAACTCTTAGTGCACTTGACAAGACAAGAGGTAATACCACACACACGTCAACAAAATCATTTGTACATCAGAAGTGGCTGATATTGTTCATCAACTCGTTGTTGCCATAATTGAGGTTGTCAGGGTTTCAACCCTAAACTGGAAATATGAATCCAACACTTTGATACGACTCTTGGCTTTTTCATATCGATGTTTCGTACAATTACTTTCACTACAATTGTTATAGCAGACAATTGTTGTCTGGTTTAGTTGGTTTCAACTTGCAATTTGCAATATTCTTTGAAGAAAATATCACCGTCTCCAGTTTTTGGAATGTCGTAGGGTCAATGGCGACATCAATAGAGTCCAAAATGTGTAATTCATACACTGTCATCCTTTGGATTCTTCATAAATCCCAAAGAATATAGAGTTCATTTTGTTCCTACCCCATTGCATTAATATTTATTTTTGTCATGGATTCAAATAGTGGTACGTTATTGTTCTAATGGTCGTTATATAACGGTAGTCATACCGTTTAAAAATGTTATTGTCGAAAATAGCGATCATTGTGGATTGTAATACATCCGTTATTGTCCACAATCGCAATAAAACACCGCGACCGCAAGTGCAATTTAAATCTTGATTCTTATCCCCTTCGAACTCAATAGTCTAATATTTTTAACAAAATACAGAATTGATAAAGGAAAAGAAAAGACTACATAAATACACTCTAAATTACATAGAATCTTCAAAAACAATGTAAGAAAATTCATGAAAACTAAAAAGATTACAACCCATAACCAAAAAGGACATGAAAACCTCAAAAATAAATGCCAATTATTTTCCTGATTCTTCGTTAATGTTCATAAAAAACAACATCATGATTAAAAAAGCGAAATGCTTATTATGAAGAGCTCATATTATATAATTAATTCTAAATCCCAAAAGAGACAAACGTCTTCATTAAACTAAAAGACTTCAACAATCTAACACATAATGACGAAAAATTTATTACTTTCTTTACTTAGAACTTTATTTATAATAATAAGAAAAATCAAACACATAACCATTGAAATTTCAAGTTTTCAAAGTAATAAGTATATGCAAATACATTCAAATTTAAGTTAGTATTATCTAAGCGATTATCATTAATAACAATTAAAGTATTATCAGAATAAATTTTTAAATAAAACAATTTAATTGAAATTAGACTATCCTAGCAAGAATGAGTCATCTTATTAGCGTTTTAACGGATCTAACAAAAGTAGATATGTTAAAAAGGAATTGAATATCTATCGATTAGAAGAGTAATATCAAAGATGAGTTTCTGTCTAGTTCTACTTTCTTCCAAACGACTTAATTTTTACATGGGAAGCTAAAAACATGTTTTTGAGCTGATTTTCACCATTGTATCCATATTTAACATTCCAAATCAAAACAAACATATTTTTCACAATTCAGTTCAAAATATAATTAGAATATAAAAGAATTAATCACAACAAAGAGTATATAATTATAATTTATTAAGTAACAACATATCAATTTTAATTTGATTCATTAATAACATCTAGAATCGTATCGGTGCATCAAATAATCATTTATTATTTTAATAATTTCATATCACCTTTTTAAATGTCATCCATATCTCTATTCAAAAGAAAATATCATCCATATCTATTAATCTATATATTTTAATTTCCAAAATTAATTTTTTATTTAATCATTTTGAAAAAAAAAGCTTCACTTGACAAAGAAAACCCTAACCTAACTCTTATAATCCATGCCAATTATTTTCACTAATTAACAAAATAAAAGAATATGCTTTCATGCTAATGGAATCCAAAGTTGAGAGTAATAAATGTTTTTTATTTCTTTCTTTCATTTATTTCATAATATTAATTATTGTTGAACTAGTTGGAAAGTGAGCAAGAAAATATCAAGCCAAACTAGTGAAGTTTAGAAGCTTTAAGATAACCTTCCAATCAGGCAACTTTCCAAAGTGGTCCATTATGCAAATAATAATTCCCCACCACCAATAATGTGCTTGTCGATTGTACATCACAAACGGGACACCCCCATTGATATGTCAAAATCAAATCTACTACACATATATGAGAAGTAGAATAACATATATTTATATAGATTAGTTCATAGTAAATTTATTAATTTCGATTCGAACTCAAAAATTTCGATCAATATTTTCGGCAAAAGTTTATAAAAAGAAAATCATATACTCGTGTTTATTAATTTTGGGTAAAATAAAAATAAAAAACAAGTTATATTCACTAAACGTGGTGCAATCCATTTAAATATGATTAATATATTTATATTTAATACATTAATCAACCCATTTAGTGAAAGAGACATGTTGTCCCTTCTAATTTTTTTTATAACAGCATTTTAGGTTATTTTAGTTTAAATATTAGTCGAATGAAGTCTTTATTTTTTTATTTTTTAGATTTAAAAGCTTAATAAACTCTTGACCCAATAATATCTCAGTTAGTGGCGGAGTTAGGATTTTCATATAATGGGGTCAGAGTAGACTTTGGGTACGATGATTCTCATACCACTACAATTTAAATATTGTTGACCCCATACCCAAACAAATCAAGTAGGGTCAATTTTAATATTTTCGTGAAAATTTTTATACTAACTCCTTGAAAACCCCATTTAACTATTTAAAAATCTCATACCACAACAAACCAAGTGGGGTCAATTGACCCCTAAACCATATGTGGTTCCGCCACTAATCTCGGTGTTTGATCTTAACTCTGTCTCTAACTTAGTATAAATATTTATTTATAAAAAAATAATATATATAGATGGATAGATAGATTTTCAGAATCTACAAAAACACTTTCTTTTGCTGCCTTTAACATGAGGGAAAAACAATGCTTGCTTTTTAGTGGTGTTGAATGACTAGGACAGTTGAATCCCTTTTAGTGCTTTATTTAGCTTTTATTTCCAATACCTTAGAAAGATAAATCACTGAATTTATCAGGAAAAAAAAGAACATATAAAATCAACTTTTATTTGTTTGTTTGATTCTGTGGAGCATATAAGCTTTCAATGTGTGGGTATAATTAGAGGTCATGGCGACAAGATGTTGAACCGGCTACCCTACTTAATAAATTATTATGGCTTGAATATATATTTGATTGTTCATATTTTTATTTTATAATCGTGTTTTAAATATTTTATGTTTAATTTTAAAATATTTAATTTTATTATATTTATATTGCTTTTATATTATATTTAACAGTTTATTTTAATTATTTTCATATCATAGATGGATCGTATCTTGTTCATTAAATTAAGAGTTAATTGCATCATATGTCTCATACTATAATATTTATTTTAAATTGATTCTTAATTTTTTTTAACATTTTAATTTTATCTCTAATTTATTAATATACACTAAATTATGTCACATGTTAATAATATTTGTTATAAAAAATATTGATTATCATGCAAACACTCATGTGTATTATATAATAATATGATGTGACATACACCGTAAATAATGTTAAATTTAAATAAAATAATAATTTAACTTTAAAACGTAGAAAAAAATATAAACAAATTAAGAGAACAAAAAAAATCAATTTTCACTCTTAATTTATGTCACCTCATAAATGATACAACATCAATTATCATTTATGTCACCTTATATTACTACATAATATATATCAACGTTTACATGATAATTAATATTTTTAACGATTTTTATTAATAATGGACATAATTATTATATACTAATAATTTGAAATTAAAATTGAAACGTTCAAAAATTTAAAATTAATTTAGAATGAGAATTTTAAGATAAAATTAAAATAGTTAAAAATTTAAAGATTAATTAAAAATGAGAATCATAGTTTAAATATATGTGATGCAATTAACTTCTAAATTAATATAAATCGTTTGTTCTTTTTGCCAACTAAATATTTTGATCAATTTATTGATGGAAGTAGACAACACAATTTGGTGGGGACATGACCAATTTGGTTCCTCAATTTTATATAAAAGTTTCCAGTGTTGATGCATGTTTGATATGATGTGTGACCTTTCATCAACAAATATATAATAATGTAATAATAATAATAATATGCATGAGTTTTGATTTAATGTACATAAAATATGTTGTAATTATATTCATGAAGTTTTGATTTTGATTAAACTATACACATTTAAAGTAATAAACATATCTATTTATTTTCATATTTAATATAATATTATTTGTGTACGCGATACGTAAATGTCAAATGTCTTTACGTCGATGATAATATTTTTTGATTGTGAAAATTTATGTATAGCTTTGAGATTTATCCCTTTATTTAATTAAGAATATCGTTCATGTTAGTTTATATTTAATGGTATAACAAGTTATTAATATTTAACTTATTCAAAACTCGATTTATATGATTTAAATAAACAAAATATTAGGTAAATACTCGAATCGTTAAAATATTAATAGTTTTTAATCGTTTTATAACGTTCTTCAACTTCCATGGAGTTTCCTAACGTTATTGTCCATTTTCAGTAGGTGGACCATGAAACACTTTGAGAGATACAATCATACCGTTAAGGATTAGGACATTTCATCAACATTAATTGTTGTTTAATTAGTGGCCTAATTCTCACCAACCCATTTTAAAGTTCAAATTAATATTATTTTTATTTAAAATGATGATAAAGTTTTACCATTCATTTAACCGACCAATGAAGGAAATCATTATACTATTTATTTTTTAAAAATTGATTATCTGATTAAAGATAAGCACCAATTAAACCTTGCTAATCAGATAAGTGGAGTGATAAATTAAAATATTGTTATATATTCTTAATAAAGAACAACAGAAAGAACAAAATCTATGTTTGTTTGACAAATAATATGATGTTTTTTGTTTGTTCCAACTCAAATTGAGTTTGATTAACTAAGGCCTGTCTGCCACCTACCCTCCCTCTGCTCTTAATTTTCCAATATTGTACAATGAACATGCAAACGGTGACGAAAATTGGAAAATTTACTTAAATTAGATTTTTACTCTATTTTATTATGGGTAAAATTTTGGTACACAGTCTGTGTAAAATTAATTTTACACAAGCCTTAATATTTACACTATAAAAATTAAATCTTAAATTCTTAACCCTATACCCTAAATTCTAAACTCTACAACCTAAACCCCTAAAATTTAAACCCTAAACTAAAACCCCTAAAACTAAAATGTATGTATAAACTTTAGTTTAAACGGCATGTGTATTAATTTTTTTTCTTTATTATTATTATTTATATATAATCCTGAAGTTCTATCCAAATTTAATTCCTAAAGTTTGACTATATTTTGAATCAACACCATATATTTATGCATGTACCAAAAAACAAGTGTATTTATGAATATTCAAGAGGAAATTATTTATAATTATATATATTACGAAAGAAAAAAAAGTTAATACTATTATTTAAGAATTTTCTAGGAAAGGGTTTCGAAATGATAACTCTATTATTTAATCTCGTTGTTGTAAAATTAAGTCACAAACCTTTGACTTTTATTGCTGGATTAGTTTGACTCTTTAGCAACTAATATAATTAAAACAGATTGGGTTTGTCGGTAAAACATTGCACGCGTCTCCGTTTAGCAAATTGAGAAATATGTATTTTTCATTGTATTTTTTTATCTCTAATATACAAAGAAAAACTATTTAATTTCTAGAGAAATACTCATTTTATTTAATATATATTTTTTGTTACATAAATGAAATCAAACAAACAAACAAACAACTAACACCTCAATACACCCAATCCACAAGCAAATTCTTATAACAAAGTTACATTTTTTTTATAAAAAATAGAATTTTTATATGAAAACTAAACAAGCTAAATACTTGAATTTTAAAAAAGGAAAAGAAAATTTCAAAAAAAAAAAGAAAAACCAGTAAGAAACAAAGTACCAAACCGGGAAAAAAACCGGTAGGAAGCATAGGTGATATTTAAAATCAGTGGATATAAAGAGTTCTTTCCACTTTTAAAATAAAGAAATAAAGAAACAACCAAAAATCACACGGCTTTTATATTCCATTTCGTTCACCGCCGATCTTCATTTTTTTCTTCTTCATAATCTCGCTTTCCTTGAGATCCAAAAGAAACCTATTTGAGTTATCTTCCTAGTGCATGTACCGGATCTTGTAGATTTCTGAAGGACCCATAATTTTGGAACTTCTAAAGCTTTCTCATTTGAAGAAGACAAAAGCCAAAAAAAGGCTTAGCCTTGCGTGGTTGATGGTAACAAGTAGGTTTAGGTGGTTGGCGGACGTGTCTGATTTTCTCCGTCTAGCCTGTTTTTGTTTGGCTGCCGAGAAAATCCTGTTCCTTTTGCTTCTGGGTCTCTTTTTTTTGTTTACTGAAGGAGACCTTGAGAGGGAAGAAGAGAGCTTTTTGGTATTTCATTTGTTTTGAGTTGAAGACAAACATGCAGCAAACTCAGTTGAAGAAGGTTGGTGTCTTTCTTTTTTGTTTGTTTACAATTTATCATTTTTTCCATTTTAACTTCAAAGTTGTAGACTTTTAGAAATTATAGGATCTGGGTTTTGTGTATCAAAGTGTAAAAATATAACTTTTTTTTTTTAAATCTTGAACACAATTTGAAGATAAATTTTTAAGTTTGTTCTTTATTGATGACCTTTTGTTAGAAAATTGATCTAGCTTAGGTGATATTGTTTCAAGTTAATAAACCTGTTAAATGTTCATTAGAAATTTTAATAAATTTTAATCAAATAGCTTGGAGAAGGTAGGGTCTTGGTTAAGCTTTATCAGCTGTTTTCTTCTTTAATTTTTTTGTTTAGAAGGGTTTATGTTGTGTTTTTGCAGTTTGGATAAACAATATGCATGATTCTCTTGTTTCTCCTGCCTGCTATTTTTATCTTATCTTAATCTTATATAATTTACTTATGGCCTAACCATGCATGTCTCTGATTTTTTTTCTTTTCATTTTCCAGGACCTAAAAGAGATTGAGTTTTTCACTGAATATGGTGATGCAAACAGGTATAAGATTCTTGAAGTTATTGGAAAGGGAAGCTATGGAGTTGTTTGTGCTGCGCTTGACACACATACCGGGGAGAAGGTAGCAATAAAGAAAATACAGGATGTATTTGAGCATGCATCTGATGCCATAAGGATTTTGCGGGAAGTCAAGCTGCTCAGACTTCTTAGACATCCTGATATAGTAGAAATTAAGCGAATAATGTTGCCACCATCGAAGAGGGAGTTCAAAGACATATTTGTTGTTTTTGAGCTCATGGAGTCTGATCTTCACCAAGTCATAAAAGCTAATGATGATTTAACACGCGAACACCACCAATTTTTCCTTTACCAAATGCTACGTGCAATGAAATACATGCATACAGGTAAAATATTGGCTTTCTTATGTGTTTATAATGTCATGATACATTTGTTAATGGTTTTTGGGTTGGTAGCCATATATTGTCAACCTTTTTTTTTACCGTTTGTATTTTCTAGCATTTATATCCTTACATGATGTAATATATAGAAATCGGTTTTTATAGGGAGCTTAGTGTAATTGCAAATTTATACTGATTGCTACAATTTGATTGCAGCTAATGTGTACCACCGTGACCTTAAACCGAAGAATATATTGGCAAATGCAAATTGCAAACTTAAAATTTGTGACTTTGGGCTCGCGAGAGTTGCATTCAGTGATGCCCCAACTACAGTCTTTTGGACGGTATGTAGTTTCTTACATTTCAATTTTTCCCACTTAAAGAAGAGTGAATATGCATATTTATATGTTATTTTCTAATGTTCCTTGCAGGACTACGTTGCTACACGATGGTACAGGGCTCCCGAGCTGTGCGGGTCTTTTTCTTCTAAGGTATGGGTTCTGTCATTTATAGCCTTTAGTTCTTTTCTTCCAATGTAAATGGCAACACGGTGAAACATGATATGTGATATCATGGCTAAAAGCTTGGCATGGATTTGTTGTTTGCCTATCTGCTAACTGGCAGTCTAGGTTAAACTGTGTAGCACATTCTGGTTCACTTATGAGTTCAATATGTTGGGTTTTATTGGATAAGTTTTTATAGACCTTTTCGTTTTCGTTGTATCGTGTGGTCTCAATTGTCTATACAGAAATTTAATTATAGATAAATTGCTGAACATTAGAGTATGCTCATCAAGTTTATCGAGTTTGAGCTATATAATGCTTAGCAAATTGAAACATTTTCATTACATAAAGCATACTTAATGCTTTTTAATAAGCAGTAATGCCTAGATTAAAATGATTGTTGTTCAGGGAGGACTTTGAACTCTCCTGGAAGTTGAAATATCTTTCATTCAGGTAATTGTGTCGGGTTTTGTCTGTTTCTCTGTAGTGCTTTACTTGGGGTGTAACTTTTAAATTCTTCGTATATCAAGGGTCTAACTTTTGTCGGTAACTGTCTGCAGTATACACCTGCTATTGATACTTGGAGCATCGGGTGCATCTTTGCTGAGGTATTGACAGGGAAGCCCCTATTTCCTGGAAAAAGCGTTGCCCATCAATTAGAATTGATCACTGATCTTTTGGGTACACCTTCAGCAGAAACCATTTCTGGGGTACGGAATCTTGTTCCTTTTTTTGTGTGTGTGTGTGTGTGTGCAAGGACGCGCATGTTTTGTTTCCTTGGGGACTACTTTGCTTCTCTTTTCTGTTATTTTCTAGAGCGAATTGGTGATATTTGTTTTACATAATTGCAGGTTCGGAATGACAAAGCAAGAAAATACTTGATGGAAATGCTGAAAAAGCATCCTGTTCCGTTTTCTAAGAAGTTCCCTAATGCAGACCCATTAGCAGTGCGTCTATTACAGAGGCTGTTAGCATTTGATCCCAAGGACCGGCCAACACCTGAGGAGGTGTGTTTTCTTGTCTTTTATGCTGTAAATATGGCATCCTTCAAATGTAATTTAGTCAGTAATAAATGGAGCTTTCTCGTGCATATCTTTATCATGTTTTAAAGTTTCATGCTCTTTTAGGTTCTTCATGCTGAAACCTTTTCCAAATTAATGTGACAGGCTTTAGCTGACCCCTATTTCAAAGGCTTGGCTAAAATCGAGAGGGAACCTTCTTGTCAGCCGATCTCAAAACTAGAGTTTGAGTTTGAGAGGCGAAGGTTGACAAAGGAGGACATTAGGGAATTGCTTTACAGGGAGATACTAGAATATCATCCTCAGCTTCTCAAAGATTATATAAGTGGAAACGGAGGATCTAATTTTCTCTATCCAAGGTTTGAATACTATCTAATTTACCTAATCTATCTATCATAAATTTTAATGTTTATTAGCTTGTATTTCTTTCGCTCTTATCCACGTGATTATATTGTGATTTTTTTATTGCAGTGCCGTTGGTCAATTCAGAAAGCAGTTTGCATATCTTGAGGAAAACGGTGGTAGAAGTGCTCCGGTTTTCCCTTTGGAGAGGAAGCACGCGTCTCTCCCAAGGTATTACACATTTTAGACAATTCGGTTTCTGATGTATGAACATATTACTGACTGCTAGATATGTTAATTATGCTATTGCTTAAGCTGCTTTGAGATGGAGGCAACGAAAGTCAAAAAACACGGACTCATTCGTCTCATTTTTTATAGCAACTTTTCTTCCCTTCTCAAGATAATAGTTTCCAACTTGTATTCTGTTTAACTGCAGGTCTACTGTTCATTCGAATACTATCCTTCCAAATACGCAGTCAACTTCAGTTTTGTGCCAGAGTCAACAAGCTAAAGACGAGGCTTCAAAAAAGGAAACAGAGACAGTTGCTGGTAATCCAAAGACCGCACGGCCTCCACCTAGGGTGCCATCAGGTATGACTAATTTTATCCTGCTTTTCCCTAAGGTTTCTTGTAATCAAACAAACATTTTTCATACTAAAAATTACCGAACTATTTTGCTTTGTACAGCAAAACCAGGGAGAATTGTTGGATCTGTCATACCTTACGATAATGGGAAAACCGCTAAAGATGGTTTCGACGCTAAGATCCTTTACCGAGAAGCAGTCCTTCCTCCACAGACCATCTCCCCTCATTGTTACTTCCGGACCACCACTGCAATTCAAGAGAAATCCGGAATACAAGCCGATAGGAATCCACAGACCAAGCTGCAACCTCAGTATACCATGGTGGCAAAAACAGCACCAGGAATGGTTTTGGAAGTTAACAGTCACCACCTCTATAACCAGCCACAAACCAGGTCCGACCGATTAACTGATAGAATGCCAATTGACACGAAACATCTACAGGCACAGACCCAATTTGGTGCAGTCGGTGCTGCTGCGGTGGTGGTTGCCGCCCACAGGAATGTAGGGACAGTTCAATATGGATCGTCTTAAAAACTGATATCTGAACCTCAGATGGAGGCTAGTTAGGGGGGGGGGGGCTTATTTTTGAGGAAAGGATGAGTCTGCGTTTTTGCTCTTTCTCCTAGGTGTGTTCATAGTAGGTTAACCGTACCGTTTAGCTTAAATGGTTAGTTAACCGTTATAACGGTTATTAAAATTTGTTAATTGTAATTTAACCGTTAAAAAACAGTTAACCGCTAAAAATTAACCAATAAGACACGGTTAACCAACGGTTCGGTAATAGATTAACCTATAACTTATTAGATTGTTTTTCACATGTTTTTCTTTTGAGAATAATGAAACTATCTCTCCGATAAATATTATATAAAAATGTTTAAAAAAAATTTAAATAATGAGATTCTAAACACTAACTTCATATATAATTTAAAAAAATATTACATATTATAAAGTTTCAACACAAAATAAAATACAAAAACTTTGTATTTAGTTTCAAGTTTCAAGTTTAACAGTGTTTAACACATAGTAGTACACTATCAAGTTTAAGACATAGTTATCAAAGTTTTAAAGACAAATGTTTAACTAACATAAAAAAATATAAAGTAAATGAAACTTAGTACCACAAGCTACAAAAGTTCACTCTATGATCAAATCACTCAAGGCCTTCATCGATTTATATATTAAATAATTTAAAAATGATATAGGTTAACCAATTGTCAAAATTCAGTAACCGTAAATTTATAAAATGTAACGGTTATATCGATTAACAGTTATAGTTAATTATGTACACTTTTACTTTCTCCCATTATCTTTTAATTTATGCCCTTTTGTAATTATAGGTTGTATCATTGGATTCTATAAAATCAAATAAATTTCTTCAAATTATTACGTGAATCAAGCACAACCTATTTTGCTTTACTGGACTCTCAACATGATAAATTTTATTAAAAAAAATAAAGTACTATTTTATTTTGCTTTTCATTTAATAAAAACAATTGACACATAGGTTTTGTTGTACATTGTATCAAAATAATTTGTAATTTTAACAATTAATTGTATGAACAGTAATATTTTTTTTAAAGTTGGAAAATGAAGTGTTATTTATATGGGTAAAATACTTAAATCATCACTCAACTTTGGTCTGTGACCTATTTTGGTCACTCAACTTTAAAAAAGCTCAATTTGCTTACCCAACTTTCAACATTGAACTTTTTTCATCATTCCACCGTTAACTCAGTTAGTGGATGATGGCATGGCTTTTTTAATAATTTTTCAGCCATGTTGGATTAGAGTTATTTAAAAAAATGATTAATAAAATAAATAATATTATAGGTTATTTAAAAGAATTAAAATTCCTAACCCTAATATTTTTAACAGTTGAAAGGATGGAAGGACTGAAGGCGACGCCGATCTGCAAGTTTGAGAAGCCGACGACGTTGAAGAGTCAATTCTGAAGGGAACAAAAATCCGATCTGCTGGTGTGAGAAGTCGGCGGTGTTGAAGACCTTCTTGGTCATATAACAACCCAGGAAGACGATTTTTTGAGTGTAGTAACCATGGTAATAAATTTCACAAGTTCTGTAAGTTTTTTCAGTGGTATGAGCCACCGATGACTCCACGTGCGAAGGTTATTATTGTTGGTCTCCTAAGAAAGATCATAACTAATGATAGGAGAAGAAGAAATGAGAGAATTGCTTGGATTCTTGTTTTGATATGTACTATTTTAGTAACTTCCTTTTTTCATGGATAAGAGATGTAAGTAAACAACAACGGTAGCTGGAAATTGTATTAGTGATCATTTAGAAGCTGGAAATCGTATTAGTGATCATTTAGAAGGTTGAGTATTTTGTAATGGAGTATTTTGGAGGTTGAAGGTAGGTCTTTACCAGTAGTGATTATGCCCAAGTGATAAATGTATGTATGTTGGAGTATTTTATTTAATGAAAAAATGTTTGTTGTTAATGGTTGTTAATCAAATTGCACGCACAAGTGATTATGCCCAAGTGCTAAATGTATGTATGTTGTTAATGGAGTGTTTTGGAGGTTGAAGGTAGGTATTTACCAGTATTCTATTCAATGAAAGTACATACTACAAAAACTTTGACAATGTTCTAGCAGTAGAAACTGTAAATTCAAATTTGCATTAATATATCCCAAATGGGAGAGGCTACAAATGAAGTTGAAGTTGTAGTTTGACAATGTTGTCAGTAAAGGCTACAAATGAGAGAGGGTACAAATGACCACAAAAAGTTTTCTAAAAGATGAACAAAATACCACAAGATGCCTAGAACAACATTTTTCACAAAATGATTAGAACATCAATTTTCACAAAATGACTAAAACAGTTTCCACATTCTATTTGTGCCTCTTTGACAAAATAACTAAAACAGTTTCACAAAATGACATCCATAAGTCTCATTTCAAGCAGACTTCAACTTTTTAGACACAATTTCTTGTGTTTGAGATTCTTGAACAGTGCCTGACAGTCATTGCTGATCCCAGTGTTCTTTGACTCCCTTGTTGATGATGCTGGCTGTTAGTATGGTGGCTAGAACTTGCTGAATTGGACCATGTTGGTCTCCTAACCGCATTGATAAGACTTAATTAGAATTTGAGTTGAAGTTTTAAAAACAAATGATATTAGTTAGTTAACAAAACCTACAGGTAATTTGGAAGGTCTACCCCTTGCAATAGGCATTGTTGATGACTGTCTTGCATGTGCAGTAGGCATTGGTTCAGAGGTATTAAACCTACTAAGCCTTGCAGCCCTTCTTGGAGCCATCCTTGCAGTCCTTGTATTGCCACCAACTTGTCCCCTACAAGATCTTTTGTTGTGGCCTTTACTACCATATTTTGAACAAGTCATCTGAACCCTAAGCTTGCTCATTCTTCCAGTTGATGTGACTGGCTCATCAGGCTCCTTTCTTTTTTTTGTTTGAGGCCTGCCAACATGCCTTCTAATGACAGGGGGTAGGATGGGTTCATCTGTTTGATAATGAGTCCATTGTTTTGGACCTCGAACTGGTTTAATCATATGAGAATTGCAACCTTTAATTAGTCAGGTTCCAAACTCCTATCTCAAATTTTAGCTCAATCTGATCATTCTTTCACATACAATTGCATTGATAAGATTCAGAGACTAAATTGTAAGGAAAGCAAAACTGCCAAGCTGACATTAACAGAAAACGGCCTCGCGTACCGGTACACCATGGTCCATACCGATACGCAATAGCGAACTTACCAAACTTTTGTATTTTTTAAACGTCCATACCGGTACGTTTACGTGGGTATCGGTGCACGAGTTTAGGTTGAAAAAGTGAAATTCTAGAGGCTAAAATGTGTACCAATACTCCCTTACTCGTATTGGTATGCCAGGCCAAAATTGCCCAGGTGTACCGGTACTCACATACGCATATTGATCCCTCAGGCCTGAAAATGTTCAGCCGTACCGATACGGTCCCCCGCGTATCGGTACCAAAGGACCTGTAATGTCATATTTTGTTGGTTTTTCACCCCAAAAGCATTCTCAAACCATTCCAACATACTAATAACACAATGCCAACATGCCAAGCATATCACAAGCATTCAGGCTTCACAAGATCAACATCATATTATGGCATCATGCATCAAAAGAAGACCTATAGGCATGCATCCTAGATATGCATCCAACCAATATACCAAAAGATAAACCAGCACCAAAACCAAACTTTAAAGGCCATTTACAACCCGGGAGCAACTAAAGAAACGTGCTCAAACAGGGAGTTCAACAAGTCATCTCCCAAATCAAAACAAGTACTCCATTGCCTTTATTCTTATAGTCTAAACCAAAACATACTTTGCTAACCCAGTCTTGCTAGGATCCCCTTGCTTCTTGCTGCCTTCCAAGACCTCAATTATCTGCATTGATGGGCAATGAGAGCGTAAGCACACTAGGCTTAGTGATGAGTGCTAAAAAACGAACACCATCAATGCATTTAAAATCGTTTACTTAACGTCATCCTTTAAAACATCATGCCCTTTTAAAACATGCACTTTACATCATTAAAACCAGCATATTAAATCATATGCTACATGTATCATAAATCAACAGCAAGTCACATTGCTAACCTTCCACTTAAGCCTTCCCATGCATTACTACCAAATGCAAAGCTCAAGGAGAAACACGTATAATTCACATTATACAACATAAAACATTTCAATGATACAATAACAATTATATTGGCTTACAAGTGATCATTAAACAAGTCCAATAACAAAAGAGTTCATCGGATACACGCATTCAACAAGTGTTAACCCAACACTTCAAGCCATCTCAACCGGAATAACGATACAATCACAATCGCGGTACATTAACAACTGGTACACTTTCAACTCATAGGGACACCAACCCCTTTCATCGGTTAGATGCTTAACCCACTAACGAGAGTTTTCGATACCGTATAACACCTCAACCGTTAGGGTACTTGGATGGAGTAGAGAAGCTTCTCTCCTTAGTATTCAACAACTCAATCGTTGTCACCCCAAGTCTATTAAGATATTGAGGAGCAATAGGCCAACAGTGTCAGCTCTCGCTTGGCATAGTATTTAGAAAACATTAAAGTATACTGAATAGATAAAACTTTGCCGAGGCAGATTTATTATTAAAAACTAAAACATAAAAATAGCGTTCAACGCAAACATCCCCCACCAACTATTAAATTAGTTCATGGTGAGGGATTTAACCAACAACCCACAAACGTTTTCAAAATACATCATCATTAAAAACAATATAAAATAACTTGAGAGAGAGAATGGGCTAGAAGGGGTCTCTCGATGAAGCCCTTCAAGATCCAGACTTCTCGGCCAAGTTGGTCGAACCACCTTCCAAGGTGCAGCAGGTTGTCAATCATCACACACCAACTCCTCACGATCCAATCTTCTTCGCCTCCCTCAAATGCTTGCTTGGTTGGTGTTTAAATAGGCATGCGAGGAAGGGATAGGATTAGCTCTTCAAATTTTGAATTTCAACCGCTCAAGGGATAAGGGATAATCTTCTTATCCAGGCTTGAATGAGAGCTGATCAGACTAGGGCTGACGTCATACTGCCGACGCTGCCTTGGCGTCCAAGCTTGGCATGATTCTGCCAACTAGTCTTGGCACCATCTTATCTGCTATTTTTTTGGAGATTGTTCCAATTGCTATCTTTTCGGAGCCTGGTCATATCCTATTTTTCGGGGTCCAACAGCTTATTGGCATGGCATCAAGTCCACTTCTTTGCCATCCGGTGCTTGGCATTGTTTGGTCCATCTATGCCAGCAGCACTCGACATTCTCTCTGGAATTCCTTTATGTGTTGCTTTTCTGGGCCAAATCCTATGCCAAACCTGCAAAATTGCTAACAAAACAACCATTCACACTGGCATAGACAAAATTTCAAACTCCTTATGCAAATGCATGATTTTAACATCCTAATGCAACTAAATGTACCTAAAAACAAGCAAAAGCATTGTAAGATTGGCATTAAAAATAGTAATTTTGGAGAGGTAATATTAATCTTATCCCTTTTTTCTGTAAGGCTTGAAAGAAATAATAGTGAAAGTAGAAGCAAGAACTAGATAAGATTCTGATCAATTGTTGGTCAAAACACAATATAATAAGATGGAGAGAAAACAGAGATCAAATAATGGGAAGAAACAGAGAGAAAACAGAGGAGATGAGGCAATTTCAGATGACAAAACTTCAACCTTAATAACATGGAAAGATATACGAACAATCAATTGTTTCTGTCAACAGTATAATTTTTTAAGAAGACGAAAAATATGAGGAGTTTGATGTGTTTCTTTGAACTTAACAGTATAATTACTTTTTTAAGAAGAAAAATATATTTCAAAACTAACTTCATCAGAAGATAACATGTTGAATTTCTAGATGGATTTTTGTCTATTTTAAATATATTTAATGGAAATTAATCAGTTGAAAAGAAATATGAGTAAAATGCGTATGTTTGGTATCGATCTTAACGCGAATAACGACCAGTAACTACAACAACTAGTCGTTAGTGGCAATTAGAAAGTTACAATACTTAAAATAAAAACATTTAAAGTTTAATTACAAAATCGAAATTGACGTTGTTTTAGTCAACTCATCATATTGATAAATCTGTCGCTCACGCCATTGCGTCGTTTCCAAATTTACAATCCAATAATATATTTAAAGTTGAAATCAAAGTTTAATGTTATAATTGAAGTAATTGAATTTTTTATGATATAAGTTATACGTAACTGAGGTTTTAATAATATCTTGCCTAGTTTACCACATTGATTACGGGTTATTTCCATTTTTTGACAATTTATTTTTCCAAAAAAAAATCTTAGTAATTCAAAAAAGATAATTATTTAATATTGTGAGGGTAGAAATTTTTAGTTTTCGCAAGCGTTTTAGTTTTAGGATTTAGGGATTCGGTTCGGTATAGGATTTAGGTTTAGCACTTTAAAATTTAGAGATTATGAATAGAATATAGGGTTTAGGGTTAGAATTTTCGGTTTATACATCAAAACCTAAATCCTTAACATATTACTATAAAACCCAAACCTTAATCTCTAACCCCTAAATTCTAACAATTATCCATAAATTCTAAACACCTACACCTAAGCCCCAAAACTAAGTCTCTAAAACTATGACGATTGTAAAAACTGAAAATTTTTACCTCCAATATATTGAATATAAATCCAACAATAAATAGACTTGGATTACTTTAAAATCACAATTTAAAGAAAGTATTTTTAAAAGCAATACTTGGATCTAAAAATCTGCAATAAAAATTAATTTTTTTTTTGTACGTGCTAAAGTCAATTGAACTTTGATTACTCGGTGACGGTGGAAGCTTAAATTATAAGAGTGGACTTTTTTTACTTGGTGGGAACCTTGTATCCCTCTTGAAGTCTCAAACTTGGCACCCCAAAGTCAAGCTTTGACTGTTGGGCATGATGTTTAATGGAATAGAGATTAGAGATAACAGTTGGCAGATTATTTGTATTTGTAATTTTTGTAATATTTGAATATGTAGAATTAATTTGTTTTCTTTTTAAAATTAAAATAGAATTTTATTAAGATAAAAAAAGTAAATATAACTCATCCTAATTGACAGAGAGATCTTAGAAACAAAATTTAAAAAAACCAATGGAAAAAAAATTAAAACCTTAAAATCCAAAGGGCGTGAAACTTTAAGAGCAAAGATCATTTTTTTCCTTTGAATTTTTTTATCATCGTTCATATAATTCAGTTGGTTTAATTGGTTGAATATTCATCATCACCAGAAAATCAAGATTCGAGTCAATTGGATTTGGATTACAAGTTGCTCCGGTCCATAAATGCCTCATCTGTATTCAAGCTTGGGAGGCTAAACTCAGTCAACACATGTCTGATGTGTACACGACTTGAATGAAATGTAAATTAGTTTCATCCTTCTCCTCTTACAGAATTTCAGCATGCCAAAACCAACGCCACGACTTCCATTGTTTGGCCTGATGGCCGCCATCGCTTTATTTCTTATCCCGGAAGCTTGCCTTGCTAGAAACGTAAACAGGGATTGCGGTTCTTCCATGTGTGGAAGCGTTGAAATCAGAAACCCTTTTCGATTAACAACGCAACCGTCTAGGTGCGGTGATCATAGGTACGAACTGGAGTGTGACGCAGACAACCGCACCAGTTTGGTAATGAAGAACGGGAGATTCTATATCCGAAACATCTCTTATGAAACTCGGACGGCAACGAAATATACCTATTCGGATCGAGGAGTCGTATCCCATGTCCGAAATGTCACTTCTGAATCTTACAAGATGCAAGCTATCGATGCGAATCTGAGCAAGGATGATAATTGCTCCCTTCCTCGAAATTCCTTTAGCTTTGATGAAGGTGACGGATGTAAGGTACCCTATTCACTGAGGACTCCATTTCAAATGATGTATCTTGTGAACTGCACGACACCGATGAAATCTTCCTCGTATATTAATGCCTCTCGTTGCGCCACTAGCTCTTCGCAGCCACCTGCTTCCTTTCTTTATTTTTTACCTATGGAATACCCCGCCGGAAAATTCGATGAGTCTTGCACGATCGATGCCACGGTTCCGATTATGGTTCAGAATATCAGCGGCATGCCTACTTCAGACATCTACCAGAAGCTATTACTCGGCTTTGAAATAGATTCCGATCTTGGTTTCAGACTAGCACTCCGGTTCTGCTACAGGGACAGACCTTTTCTATTGATGTAAGAATTTCTCCATTTTTATCACTTGGGTAAATAATTTTTTTTCAAAAAATACTTAGATTTGAGTCTGTCTTGGCATCAATTATTCAAATGTAATCCAGGTTACAGTCCTTGCTATATGCCTTGCAAACCTATGCCGATAGCTTCGTGCATTTCTTGTTCAGTGGCCCTCATATATTCCAAAATACGTATTACGCACCTCGCCGTATGTTTCACTTGCAGATTTCATCATTATTGGTCAAATTGTACTTTTGATTCTTCCCATTGAAATAGTTATATTTAGCTTTTAATGGTAATACTCTGCAGGTACCAGTGTCGTATGTGTTGCAGTAACAGGTAATTAGCTCTAATTCTGCTGTATATTGCTCGTAACAGGTAACTTTATATTCATCAGATTCCACTAATGCATTCAATTTTACCTTTCTTTAAAAGGAGGAATTATCTTAGCAAGATATTTACTGGGGATATGTTGCTTGCTTGCACTCGTTACATACAAATGGCGGAGAAGACACTTATCTGCTGATGATATAATTGAAAACTTCCTTAAACGCCAACATGATCTATCGCCGATAAGGTACTCTTTTCGTGAGATAAAACGAATGAGTAGTGGTTTTCAAGAAAAATTGGGTGAAGGTGGCTATGGTTCGGTATATAAAGGAAGGCTTCGTAGTGGTTATCTCGTAGCAATAAAGTTATTGGGCAAGGCAAAGGCGAATGGACAAGATTTCATTAGTGAAGTTGCTACGATTGGGAGGATTCACCATGTTAATGTGGCAAAACTTATTGGTTTCTGTGTTGAGGGATCAAAACAAGCTCTTGTTTATGATTTCATGCCAAACGGTTCTTTGGACCGGATTATATTTGCAGAAAAAAGTAAGACTGTTTTAAGCTGGAAGAAGATGTTCGATATTTCACTCGGGGTGGCTCGAGGGATTGAATACTTGCATCAAGGATGTGATATGCAGATTTTACATTTTGATATCAAGCCGCATAACATTCTTTTGGACGAGAACTTTATCCCTAAAGTGTCAGATTTTGGTCTTGCTAAGCTATATTCGACAGATGATAGTATCGTATCTCTAACTGCAGCTCGAGGTACAATAGGGTACATTGCTCCCGAGTTAGTTTACAAAAGCATTGGAGGCGTCTCGCATAAGGCTGATGTTTATAGTTTCGGAATGTTGCTATTGGAAATGATTGGGAGGAGGAAGAATATGAAGTCAGTTGTTGAACAATCAAGTAAAATGTATTTCCCATCTTGGATTTATGACCGGTATTCTCAAGGAGAAGATATAGACATGGAATGTGTTACCGATGATGAAAAGATCATGGTGAGAAAAATGATAATAACATCTTTCTGGTGCATACAGATGAAGCCAACCGACCGTCCATCGATGCGGAAAGTGTTGGAGATGCTTGAAGCCAATGTCGAACTCCTGCAAATACCTCCAAAGCCATTTCAACTTCCTTTTGACATATCTAGTGAGGATCAAACCAGCAACATTCCAACTGAAGATGAAACTTCATCTTTACTTGATTCTGCAAATAAAATTAGCCTGCAAATAATGTAATTTGTCAAATTTCGTACTGTTGGTCTGCTTTCTTTTGTATAAATGTTTTTTAGTGCAGCAATGTAGATTAATGTGTACTACTAAACTCTTACTAATGGTCCTCTTTTCTCTAATTTAATCTCTATTCATCTCAATCTTACCCCTTTTTTCTACCAGGCTTAGAAGAAATAATAGTGTTAGTAGAAGCAATAACTAGAAAAGATTAATCGATTTGTTGGTCAAAACAAAATATAATAAGATGGAGAGAAAACAGAGATCAAATAATTGGAAGAAACAGAGAGAAAACAGAGGAGAGAGGGCAATTTCAGATGACAAAACTTCAACCTTAATAACATGGAAAGATATCCGAACAAATCATCAATTGTTTCTGTCAACAGTATAATTTTTTAAGAAGACGAAAAATACGAGGAGTTTGAATTGTTTGTTTGAACTTAACGGTATAATTACTTTTTAAGAAGACGAAAAATATGTTTCGAAACTAACTTCATCGGAAGATAACATGTTGAATTTTTTATGGATTTTTTGATATTTTAAATGCGTTTAATGGAAATCAATCAGTCGAAAAGAATTATGAGTAAATTGTGTATAGTTTAGTATTGATCTTAACATGAATGACGATCAGTAACGTATGACTATAACCCGTTAGTAGCGATCGGAAAGTTACAATACTTAAAATGGAAAGCATTTAAAATTTAGTGTCAAAATCTATAAACGCTAAATTATAATCACACCAAAATTAACGTTGTTTTAGTCAACTCATCACATTAATAAATCTGTCGCTCACGTTATTGCGTCGTTTCCAAATTACAATTCAATAGTATATTTAAAGTTAAAATTAAAGTTTAATGTTATAATTGAAGTAATTGAAATTTTTGTGATATAAATTATACGTAACTAAAGTTTAATAATATCTTATCTAGTTTACCACATTAATAACGGGTTATTCCATTTTTCGACTATTTATTTTTTCATAAAAAAATAGACTTGGTAATTCAAATAAAATAAAAGATAATTATTTGATATTTTGGCGGTAGAAATTTTTACAAGCGTCTTAGTTTTAGCGTTTAGAAATTCTGTTTACGGTGTATGATTTAGGGTTTAGGTTTAGTAGTTTAAAATTTAGAGATTATGAATAGAATATAGGGTTTAGGGTTAAAATCTAGAGTTTATAGATCAAAACCTAAATACTCAACATATTACTCTAAAATCCAATCTCTAACCTCTAACCCCTAAATTCTAACCATTACCCATAAATTCTAAACACCTACACCTAAACTCCTAAACTAAGTTTCTAAATCCTAAAACTAAGTCGGATTCCCGATATTGATTACCTGGATTCCCGATATTGATTGGTCCAGTGTTCTCTCCTTCCATAAGTCGGATTAGGCCATCAACCTTGATTGATTTAAATGGAAAACATGAGAATTGAGAAGCAACATTAATACATAAGGTAGTTCGGTTTTTAACAAGGATTCAACGACATACCATGTCGGAGACATAACAGAAACTCCTTGTCTGTGTTCCAGGTAATTGGACAGTCAAAGGCTCATTGATGCAAGATTTAACAGTTAAAGAACAACGAAATCAGTGAAAGTAATAGAATCATCTTAGGCATATCGGATCGGTAACATCTTATTAGGGCGGTCAAACAGGGACAGAGGCACGATGGCGACTATCTCGCCGGCAGGAGGTGATTTAAATGACAAAGGAAAAAATATTTAGGGTTTTTAAATTTAAGGATTGATATTTGATCTAATTATTTTTAAAATAAATTAAATATTATTATATATATGGAAAATAAATAAATTAAAATTTTATTTAAATAATTTATAATTATATGTTGAGTACTTGGGATTTTTAATCTTTATTAATCAATTTAATAGTGTTTAACGGTTTTCAGCGTTAGTGGTGTTCAACAATGTTCGTCGAGCGTGGTAGACTCATCCATATAATTTATGTTGATTCAGTGGTTAAGGCTTGTCTTTTGTATTGGAAGGCCTTGAGTTCAAACCCTACTAAGTGTATGAGTTTTATTATTTTTCCCACAATAAAACGACGTCGTTTGAGCCTAAATTAGGCTTCAAAACATCCACACCAGAATAATATCATTTTGAATTAACAATTCTATTAATAGTTAACAACATAGTGACATAAACGGGTCAGAATATAAAGTTCAATATTAAATTTGAACTTTTTTAAAGTTATGTAGCATTATCAAGTCAATAGTAATAATTTTATCGCCTAGTTTAACTAAATAAAAGGAACTCTTGAAGATTGATTTCAATCTATGTTTGGTTACTGAAATTTTGGAAATAAAAATGAATAAACATACATTCTTTCTATAAAAACAATAGAAAAGGAACAATCTAATTGCTTAAAAAGAATAATGTTGAAAGCGAACAACTACATTTCAAATTGTAAGATAATTCTTGTGCATGAAAAAGGAATTTCTGTGCTACCTGAATTATTTAAATAAAAGCAAAAGTCTTTGTCTTCGTTTGGAAAATTATTGAAATAAATAAATATTTTCATTATTTCCAGTTCCCTAGAAGCTAGTATGAAACGAAGTGGAAAATGGATACAATTTTCTAATGTTTTAATTTGGGTCGTTTGTTCACAAATTTAAATTGTAGAAGACTTTATTGAGAAGACAAAAAATATACATCGAAACTAGTTTTATTAGAGGTCGTCAGAGAATATTAAAGTATTAATATGTTGAACTTTTAGATATATATATATATATATTTTGAGTGGGTTTAAAAGGAAATCAATATGATGAAAAACAAGATGAGTGAAATACTTATGTTTTTGGTGTTAATCTTAATGCGAATGACTATCAGTGATGAACAAAGAATGACTGTTAGTGGGGATCGGAAAGTTACAATACCTAAAATAGGAGCATTTTAAGATTTAGTGGAAAAAAAAAATCAATACACACTAAAATATAGTGACACCCAAAAAAACGTTTTTGTCACCTCGTCACATTGATAAATTTATAGTTCACGTCATCGTGTCGTTTTTTAGTTAACGATATAAAGTAAAATTGAAGTCAAAATCAAGATTTAATATATTAATTGTACCAAATAAATATTCTCTGATATAAATAGTACATTACTAAAGTTTAATAATAACTTATATAGTTTACCCCATTAATTATGGGTTATTCCATTTTCAACAAAAATTGTTTTGCAAAAAAAAATATTTTTCAAACTTATAAAGAACCACAAAGGGACTTTATTCCTATAAGCAATACTTGGATCTAAAATTATGCAATAACAAATTAAATAGAGATCCCAAAGTCAAGTTTTGTCTGTTGGGGATGATGTCTATTGAGTAGATATCAGAGATAACTGTTGGCAGATCATTTCGTCGGATTTTGATTACAAGTTGCTCCGGTCCATAAATCCCTTATCTGTATTCAAACTTGGGAGGCTAAACTCAGTCGACACATGTCTGATGTGTACACTGTACACTACTTGAAGGAAATGTAAAGTAGTTTGGAATGAGTTGAGTAAAGGACAAACTAAGTTGGGGTTGACATTTCCTTCAATCCATTCATCCTTCTCCTCTTGCCGAATTTCAGCATGCCAAAACCAACCCATAGTAAACAAATAAAATGAAATGTAAATTACATATATGTAGCGACCTTTTCGAAATTCATTATGTTTAGTCGTTAATGGGATCGCTAAAAATGAGTAATAGATTTTCTTTGATTTTTGGGGCAAATATTTAGAAAACAGATAATACTTTAAAAATTCGTGTTTTTGAAAAATAATAAAACTTGGAGTCGCCACTGGCCACTGAGGTAGGCCGAACATCATAAAAATCAGATATTCGTTTGAAAGCAGGGTCGGGAGTCGGTTACAGATGGTAAAAGTTTTGGCTCCCCACACTGTCCAAAAATTGGTATCAAAAGAAAAAAAATATAATTATCACTTTGTTAATATTAAAATTTCCAAATTAAAGTGACGATTAAATCAAAATTTTGATTATACTTGCGAGTAAATTTTAAGGGTCCGTTATTCGAAAGTAAATCACAAAACCACCAAACCAAGCATAAATATCCAACCTGTATCGACCCATACTAATTATCACATAAATCATCAAGATAAACATATAAGAATGAAACTTAAACAAATAAAAAATGATTACCAACAAATCTCATCAATATTTTCATTAAATCATAAGAATGGATTACATAATAAATAAACAAGGAAAAAATATTAAAATCTAAATATATGCTCGATCAATCAATCTACGTATCTTCGTCGATGAGATTAAAAAGCTTGATTCAAGGGTTGGTGATTCGAACGGAAAAGTGATTCGATGAAGATTGTGGGGCTTTTTTTATTGGGTTGCGTGTGAGTGGGGTGGTTTGGCAGTGGCTAGTGAAATAAAGAAATGGGTAAATGTTTGGGGAAATGAATCAGAGCGACCAGGAAAAATGAAATTGGAAGTGGATTTTTGGGTGGTTATCGAATGGTGTGAGTGAGGGTTGGGGGAAAATGAATTGGGAACGGCTCCAGGGAGAAAAAGATAGAATGGCCGTGAGATTTTGGGTAGGCAGTATATATATTATTATTATATTTTTATCTCATAAAATAAAACTAATGAGATTCAATACCTTAATCACTAAATAGTGGTTCATCCAATAAGATTGAAACATCCATCCATCTAATAGGAGTAAAGCCTTAATGAGAGGAAAGAGTTGGGATTTTTATTTTTTTATATTTTTTTACTATGTAAAATTATATATAATAGGCCATGTAATTTTAAGCTTAGGGTATAAGGTTTTGAATATTAAAGGAGTGATGGTGATTGATCTTATTTTGACCATTTTAATTTAAACACGAACACAATTTAATATCTACAATATCAACTAGATTAAAATCGATCAACACATAATAAGTCAATTAAATGAAATGTAAATTACTTTGGAATAAATAGTGTAATATGTGCTCCAATTTTCAACAAATTAGGTCAGATCGCTTCCATTTGGAATTAATACACGTGGGAGATTCTTAAATTATATGTTTAAGAGCAATTTAGTCTCGTTCAAATAATTTAATTCAAAGTGAGTAAAGGACAAACCAAGTTGGAGTCGAGTGTCAGACATTTCCTTTTAATATGCAACTTGAGGGATCAAAATATTATTTAAGGCTGTACCCTAAAATGATAATGCTTAGCCTTCAATTCATTCATTCTTCTCCTTCAGCATGGCAAAACCAAAGCCACGACTTCCATTGTTAGGCCTGATGGCCGCCGTCGCTTTATTTCTAATCCCGGAAACTTGCCTTGCTAGAAACCATGTGTGGAAGCGTTGAAATCAGAAACCCTTTTCGATTAACAACGCAACCGTCTAGGTGCGGTGATCATAGGTACGAACTGGAGTGTGACGCAGACAACCGCACCAGTTTGGTAATGAAGAACGGAAGATTCTATGTCCGAAACATCTCTTATGAAACTCGGACGGGAACGAAATATACCTATTCGGATCGGGGAGTCTTATCCCATGTCCGAAATGTCACTTCTGAATCTTACAAGATGCAAGCTATTGATGCGAATCTGAGCAAGGATGATAATTGCTCCCTTCCTCGAAATTCCTTTAGCTTTGACGAAGGTGACGGATGTAAGGTACCCTATTCACTGAGAACTCCATTTCAAATGATGTATCTTGTGAACTGCACGACACCGATGAAATCTTCCTCGTATATTAATGCCTCTCTTTGCGCCACTAGCTCTTCGCAGCAACCTGCTTCCTTTTTTTTACTTTTTACCTATGGAATACCCCGCCGGAAAATTCGATGAATCTTGCACGATCGATGCCATGGTTCCGATTATGGTTCAGAATATCAGCGGCATGTCTACTTCAGACATCTACCAGGAGCTATTACTCGGCTTCGAAATAGATTATGATCTTGGTTTCAGACTAGCACTCCGGTTCTGCTACAAGGACAGACCTTTTATATTGATGTAAGAATTTCTCTCCATTTTTATCACTTGGATAAATATTTTTTTTTCCAAAACATACTTAGATTTGAGTCTGTCTTGACATCAATTATTCAAATGTAATCCAGGTTACAGTCCTTGCAACATGCCTTGCAAACCTATGCCGATAGCTTCGTGCATTTCTTGTTCATTGGCCCTCATATATTCCAAAATACGTATTACGGACCTCGCCGTAAGTTTCACTTGCAGATTTCATCATTATTGGTCAAATTATACTTTTGATTCCTCCCATTGAAATAGTTATATTTTGCTTTTAATGGTAATACTCTGCAGGTACCAGTGTTGTATGTGTTGCAGTAACAGGTAATTAAATCTAATTCTGCTGTATATTGCTCGTAACAGGCAACTTTATATTGATCAGATTCCACTAATGCATTCAATTAGCAAGATATTTACTGGGGATATGTTGCTTGCTTGCACTCGTTACATACAAATGGCCGAGAAGACATTTATCTGCTGATGATATAATTGAAATGATAAGAGTTACTGTGAGAACTATCAATTACGGTTTGGTGAAGAAATATTTTGGTGAAGAAATATTTTGGAAACCCTACGTCAAATAAGATGTCTTAGAAGAAAGAAAGTTAGCAGTCATGTCAGTGTTTTTAACCATATTTAACGGAAATGATCTTATTGAAAGTGAATTAAAAGTTTAGTAACTATATTACAAGTTTTAAAAGTTGAGTGACCAAATTATAAGCATCATAAATGTTTAGTGACTATTTTATGTAGTTTACCCTTTTTATAACATTTTCACCTCACACTTCATTATTACAAATTAATTGTTAAAGTTTAGTAGTGGTCCCTATACTAATAACGAAACCTCATGTAGACCCTCTACTAAAAAACACTCTTAACTACGTGTCGGTAACAAATGTTCATCATTTAGTGCAATTTTCTCTTATAGATTTGGACTTTAATGTATTTTTATTAATTTTAAGATTAAAAACAATAATTACCTAAAATATTATCAAATATTTAGATAAATTTGGTAATATTTTATAACATTTTAGACAATTATCCTTAAAAAAAATCTTTGTGCATATTCATTTCATATTTTATTTTTGATATTCAAATAATCAAAATTTAATAACTCCACCCACATTATCGGCGGGTATTGTTTAGGGAAACAGGATACACAGATCTAACAATTCCCATCATCCATTAAAGCTTCTTCATTTTGGAACAAAGAAAAAAAATCAAAAGCTTCATCAACAATTGTGTACAATCTATATCTGTCTGTTTCACTTTCCCTTTCTGTTGATTTCTATATCTATACTTCCTGTAAGTTAAAAGTTTTCGCATTTTCCAGTGTCATTTGTTGGATTGATTCCATTTTATGATCTGGGTGTTTCTTAATTTCATTTCATATCTCTGTTAAAAGTTTACAACATTCCATGACTTGGATTGCTTTTTTTAGTTTGCTTGTTGATTGGATCTGATGATGGAAATGGGATTTTAGAGTTCTGTTTCCAGACACACACACAAACATACATAAATGTATTTCCATTGTAATATTTTTATTTCCATAAGATCTGATATTACATGTTTAAACACTCTTAAATCTGTAATCTCCAGGGTTTTGATTACTTTTCATGCATTTGTTTATGCAGGTTGGTGCCTGATATATTATGTTTTGCTAGTTTCTGAACTTTGGTTGTGTATTTCTTGTTTTCTGTTGTAGTATTGGGTTCGGTATGGCTCCTTACGAGCCTAGGAACATCCTGATTACTGGGGCTGCTGGGTTTATTGGATGTCATGTCGCGAATCGACTAGTTCGGAACTACCCGGATTACAAGATTGTCGTTCTCGACAAGCTCGATTATTGTTCGAACTTGAAAAACCTCCATCCGTCGAAGGCATCTCCGAACTTTAAGTTTGTGGCAGGGGATATTGGTAGTGCTGATCTTGTTAATTACCTACTCTTCACCGAGTCTATCGACACGATAATGCACTTTGCGGCCCAAACTCATGTCGATAACTCGTTCGGGAACAGCTTTGAGTTCACCAAGAACAATATCTATGGCACTCATGTCTTGCTTGAAGCTTGCAAAGTCACTGGACAGATCAGGAGGTTCATTCATGTGAGCACTGATGAGGTTTATGGGGAAACAGATGAGGATGCTGTTGTGGGAAACCATGAGGCTTCCCAACTTCTCCCATCGAACCCGTACTCCGCGACAAAAGCCGGTGCTGAAATGCTTGTTATGGCATATGGTAGATCATATGGATTGCCTGTGATTACAACTCGGGGAAACAACGTTTATGGCCCGAACCAGTTCCCCGAGAAACTAATTCCGAAGTTTATTCTCTTAGCAATGAGGGGGAAGGCTCTTCCTATACACGGGGACGGTTCGCATGTGAGGAGTTATTTATACTGCGAGGATGTAGCTGAAGCATTTGAAGTCATTCTCCATAAGGGTGAAGTTGGCCATGTTTATAACATTGGGACAAAGAAGGAGAGGAGAGTGATTGATGTAGCCAAAGATATATGCAAGCTTTTCTCGATGGATCCGGAGAGGAGCATCGAGTTTGTCGAGAACCGACCGTTCAATGACCAGAGGTATTTTCTAGATGATCAAAAACTGAAGAACTTAGGGTGGTCCGAACGAGTCGTATGGGAAGATGGGTTGAAGAAGACCATTGATTGGTACACCAAACATCCCAATTGGTGGGGTGATGTGTCCGGTGCATTGCTCCCTCACCCGAGAATGCTGATGATGCCCGGCGGTCGACACATTGAGTCTGAAGAACCAAATGGTACAACAATGCGTGCAAACGGTCCTAAATTGCCTAATGGCAGTTCCAACCTCTAAATGCAATGGCTCTCCTCCAAAACTGATCACTGAGTCCACCATTAATCTCTGCCTGATCAACCCTGAATGAACATCTTCTAGCTATGGTGACCGAATTTCACAGTTGTCGATTGCTAGCACCGAGAAAAAATCGAAACCCTTTCTCTGTACTTGAACTCCAATTTGGAGAACATAGGCCAAGTATGATGTTTGAGCCATAGTTGCTAGTAATCAATATGTAAACATGTACATTAATCAAACAATAATTGTTGCATACATGGTCAACTATTAAGTTAAACAGTCAAAGGGGTTTTTTTAATGAAATTGTTCTATTGGAGGGTTTAATTGAATGTAAAAAATTTGAAGGGATTTAATTGGGTTTTTTAAATAATTTAAGGGTTCTCTAAATACTTTCATAAAATTTATAATTTAAAATATTTTAAAAAATATATTATATTTTCCAATTGCTTTCCAAGTGTCAAACTCAGTTGGAATTTTGGAAACGTGTCAAATTGAGTTGTCTGCTGTGCTGATTCTTCGTCGCTTGCCTTATTTGGAACATTTTATTTTTTATTTAAATAATTCTTTCAGGCCACAATCATTCATTTTCATGAAGTTGCTGGATTTGTATTTTTATAATCCTCTTAAATAAATTAAATATTTTTTAATCAAATTCTGTTTTAAAACTAAAGCCCTAATTAAAATAGTGCTGGATTAAAAAAATGGTTTAATTATGTCTCCAATCCCTATATTCTTCAGACTTTTGGAAATGTGACAATTTGCTTGTTGATCTATTCCAATTTTGATAGTACTACTTAAGCTGAACTTATTACACAGTGGTGTGAATGCTATTATCTTAAGTTTATATGTATAAATTATTGTAATC